>OMKZ01036384.1:6340-17599 GCA_900302535.1 Neoniphon sammara | reverse complement strand
TGGGTGGGGGCCCATATGGAGCCCTGCCTGGCTGGTATGTGTGGGGGGGCATGGGATTCATTGGTGGGGGTGCAGCGCCTGGGAAATACCACCAACAAAGAAGAACTATGTCATTCTGGTGATAATACAGCAGACATACTTTCACCAACACCATACCATCACGTCATGTGAAATTACATTTTTAGTTTTGTCATTTAGGTTTGATCACAAACTGTAAAACATCATGTCAACATAACTGCATCATGTAAAACAAGACCACTTAGCACTGTTGCTGCATATCACTAAGCGTGAGTAACACTATGAGCTCTGACTGGAGGTGACGACAGCTGCTGGTGCTGCTGACCCACATCCAGCTCATGTGAGAGGAAAGCAACAGAGACACGGCCATCGCCACAGTCTAAATAAACTTAAAGGAGGAAACTAACAACACAGACAAGGCTGCACTTTGAGGTAAGATCAGGATGACATAATGCTGAAATCCCATTTTGTCTTTGGAGTTGCCCAAGACCAGCCTGTGGCTTTTAAAATACTTTTTTTAAATGGAACAAACTACAGGAATCCTGCACACCATCATCCCCTTACTCCAATTCAGCTCTGTGGTCCATACTAGATGACATACAATGTTCTGTCATGTTTTTATTGTATTTAGCTAACTGAAATCAGTAAGCTAAGACAGAGCTGTTGCCAAATACAGAGCCAAAACACCAGAGGAAAGGCCAGGCTGACCTGACAAAACACCCGCTTTCCATCCCCCAGTACACAGCTTAAAGGGCTCCTATTATAGGTATTCAAATTTTCTTCTACTTAGGTACATCTGTGGTTAAAGATGCTTAAAGACAATGTTAAAATCTTGTTTTGTTTGAATTATTAAAGTTACTGGAGTATCTGGCCATTTTAAAGAGAGCTTGAGATTAACTTTAGTCAACACATCACAACTGGACTTAATCTCGATTAAAGTCAAATTCATTTAATAAATACCCTTTTACATTTATTCCAAGCCACAGTATATCTGCAAACACAAGCATGAAAAATGTTGGATCTTTAAAAGGAATGCATCATTTTTATGCCAAGTAAGTTTCCTGATACTGATGTAAAAGGACTGGCAGCACTTTGCACTATGGGTATTTGGTGCGCACACCAACACCTTTTTAAAAACGATACAAAGCTAGCTTGCACAGTCCTCTAAGGATACAGTGTGCTAAACCATTATCATGCACTGCAGCAAACTAAATAAATACTGGAGGCATGGGTGAAACTTCTACCACTCTTCTCATTGCACAACAGCAAGTTCATCAAACAGCTCAGGCTATTTGTAAAATAAATATATTCCTTCAACTCAAAATACTGGTAAGTAAATAATAAAAAACTGGAGGCAAATTTCATCTTGCTCACGTGGACAGACTTCTTAGACAAACAGGCACAATTTCGGGTTGATTATTTATTCTTAAGAATACCAAGCAGTAACAAAAAAGTTAATTCATAATTACGTCCTCATAATTATGAGTTAACTTTTTCATTACAGGAAAATATATGATCTTTAAGGAGGTAAGAAGAAACAAACTTCAAGAGTGAAGTAAACTAGTGCTGCACAATTATGGCTAAAGTGATAATCCTGATTATTTTATATATGTTGTGTTCTTGATGAACCCTGTCAATTTTGTGACAACTTTGTGATACTAAATAAGAAATGCAGTCTGTTTTAGGACTGGTAGGCTAACTGTGTGGAAGTGTGCGTGGCTTCCCACAAATGGGCATATAACTCCCAAACGGATTCACCTAATAACATCAGACTTTGAGTACACAGTGTCAGACATGAGAAGAAGCAAAATTGTCCATTACTGGCCCCATGACACAACATGACAACATGGAAGTTTCTGGTTTAGACAAAACCACACAGCCAATTTTACAAAACTTTGTACAGTGGTAGAAGCAGCCCTAATTGCTGATTGCTTGTGTGGTGTTGTGATAATCAGCTCAAATTCATAGAAGTATCTAGGTTTTGAACATATTTCATATCCCATTCCAGGTACAATCATTTAAATGAGTGCATCTCCTGATGTGAAATAAGTTGATAACGGCATATGGAAGAAATTATTGTGGAAGTGGCATATTATGAAAAATGTAAAGTGTTGGTGGAGTTACACACTCTACTGACTGCCATCTAGTTGGCAACTGTAAGGTTAACATTGATAACTAAAGTAAACAAGCTAATCTCAACAGCAAATTTATTTCATTGACTCATGTTTGCATGAAACATAATATAATTGGCTTATGCAGTGTGGCTTCTGGTCATAGACCAAATGTAGCTCAAATCCTCAGATCATATATAATGGTATAAATACCATAATGCTGCACCTCACTTAACAAGGTCTCTTGCTTCCATAAAAATGTCCCTGATGGCTTGACACAAAAATCACTAAAATTCAGAGTGCCTCTGTTGCTTTGTTTTTGGCTGAATATTCCTCAATGAAGATAAATACTAGAGCGTCCTCTCCCTCATCTCACACTGAGATTACAGTGTTTCCTTTGTATTAAACAAATGATACTTCACCATCCCAACAAGAAATTTAACATTGTGGAGAAATTTTAAAATTTAACCAACAGCATAATCCATCCAAATTCTATTCCAATCTAAACCACAAAAGAGATATAACCCTAGTATGTTTAATCAATTAAAGCAAGAAAGAATTCTGAGCCTAGAAAGTTGTCCAGGAGGAACTTGTATTCAGTTGAGTATCCTGTCAATCTAAAACAGCTCTACGTCTGAAATCAGGCATGGTGCCTGAGAACTTTAAACCCTGATTAATGTATTCTGCTAACATCACCACATAAAAATCATTTTAGTACTACAATCAGCACTACCAGCATAACAGGAATGGATGTGAAATCAAAAATTTAATTAATTAACCCTCAAGACCACAGCGCTGCTACTTCAGAATTACAGAGGAAACAATAAGCTTCTTGTTTGGCCTTTGTACAAATAGCGAGTAAATGAGTCTCTCTGCCTGGGAGGGTGACGGAGCAGCCAGCTAGCTTGTTCAGTGTAGGACGAGAGGGCAATGTCCAGCTCCAACGTATCAACCTGCTCAATATGCATATCAGTGGCACATGGTAGCCAATGAAGAAAATAAGGAAAGGGAAAAGACAGAACAAAACTAATGAAAAGTTATTGTACCCTACAACGTGAAAATTTGGAGGGGTCATGCTGGCTATGGGACTCTGATTTTGACATAATTTGGGGGTATGATGCATTTTGTCACTGTTTTCTGCCATTTTTAAAACAACACAGACTGGGTTGATGTGAGCGCCATGATTATGACCAAGGTCAAGATTTCAAGACTGTAACTGTAACTGCATGTCTGATTGGCCCAAAGAGTGCCTGCATCATTGGTGGCGGGCAACATGCTTCATTTGTTATTACTGGGACTTGTTTCATATACTTTGTATAATTATTTTGATTACATTTGAAAATAAAGGTGCATTTTGCCTCTGGACAATACAGTGGTTGATATCATTTCCCTGCCTAAAAGACTGACTGAGCACTCTGCTTTCCTTTGTCCTTTGCACCAGTGGTGTTCCTACCTGGGTGTGTGTATCCATGGTGGGAGGTGGGGGGCAACCCTGGCCCCGGAGGCTGCATGGCATTATGGGACACAGGACCTGGTGGTGGAGAGCTGTAAGCTGCTGACGACTGTGGTGGCGCTGTCGAACTTGCCGGCAGGTTCACATGATTGGCCATGGGGCCACTGGGAGGTGTATTCATGGGAGGGGGGGCACCCATCGGCGGGGGAGCAGCGCCATACTGCCACGCAGGAGCCATGGGCGGCTGCTGCTGCTGAGGGTTTGGATAGTAGCTATTAGAAGACACAGCAGGAGGTGGAGGGGTGGCCTGAGCAGGGGGCATCCTGGGACCAGGGCTGGGGCTGGCTGACTGAGGAGGGGTGTGGGGCAGTGGACCCCCGATTGGGGGTCTGGTCAATAGAGGCGGGCCCGGAGGTGCCTGGTAGGAACTGACAGGGGGGCCAGGCTGGTAGGAACTGACCGGGGGAACAGGCTGGTACGGCCCAGAGTGGTAGAGTCCAGGGCCGGGGGGCATGGGAGCCTTGGTCTGCATTGGATTATATGGAGCCTGGTGCGCCATGCCGTAGCCGACCCCTGGCGGCTGCTGCAGCGCTACTGGGTTCTGTGATGGACCTGCAGGACAGAAGAGGTACAGGAAAGGCATGTTCACAAACCTAGGTCAAAGGTGAATGATAAGTATAAAAAAATAATAATAAAGCAATAGATGTTGCCAAATGTCACCAAAATCCTGAAAGACAAAAGAAAATCCGGCCTACTTTTTAATGGCAAATGCTTTGACTTTAAACTGAAGCACAGGTCAAAAAGCTGACTCTGGAAAGCAGATGGCACAGTAGTGGTGACGACAGTGAGTGAAATGTCTCAAATCCTCCAAATGACTAATGAACTGACAAAGCTCAGTAAATCCCTTTACCCGGATTTAATGCACAATGATCTGCCCTTAGTGACAGTGAGTAAAGGGGTCTAGGCTGGGTCTGACCTGCCTCAACTGAACACAGCAGAAAGATGCCACAGATAGAAAATGAGTGCTCATCTTTAATCAACTATATTAACAACTCCCCACTGATGATTAGTCCAAGCAGAAGCAACTTTCTTCAACACCTAAGCACTCTTGATTACATCTCTGCTTACAACCTATGTGATTACATAATGGCAGCAGCTTCATTACTGTCCACTTAACACAGCACTACATAACCAGAGAGCCAGAATAAATCAGTAAAGTGAGAAGGGATTAGAAAATAACTCTTCTCAATGAGCAAAGATGGATGACGGCACATAGGCCTAATCCACCTCAAATCTGTGTCCTTTCTAAGAACAAGGAAATCTCAAGAACTAAAGCTCCTGGTCAGCCACAGCTCTCATCCAATCATAACAAGCCTGAACAGGGATCAGAAAGACCTCAGAGCCACTCACAAATCAGCTCATTAAAAAGTACACCAGAATGGAAGATAAAGGAAAATAGTTTTGAATAAATCATTAAAAATAAAGAATGGAGGTATCAGTCAGAGTTACATCAATCATAAAGGTAGACTCCTTCATATCATTTATAATAACAATGGTGGCAGGGCAGGTTTGGAATGGTAAGGACTCCATGTAATTTGGTGGACACTTATCCATAACATTTTACAATACCATAAGCCCACACATTTTAGCAAGAGTCCAATAAGTCCAAGCAGCAATTTAACCCAAAACTGCCAGCGTTAGTGAAATGCATTCTTGGCTTTTGTTTCTACTGTCTGACAGCTTTTAATGACCACCTGATTCAAGGGAGATAAGAAAAAGATTAAAGTGAGAATGTGGTGAACTATTAGCAATTCAGACATGAGTTAATCTACTGCATTCACAAACTCAAGCTGCAATTGGTTCATCCTGACAGGACAAGAAAATATCTCCAGTGGGATAGATAAGAAAAAGCCATTTGAGGCTACACAGTGCCTATGATCACACTTCTGTCAGCAGTGAAGTGAGCGAGTTAAGACTGCCATTTTCCCCTGCATTCATGGAAACTAAATAGAAATGTGTGCACAGTCTGGAACTGCAGCAGGTTACTGGCCGAGTGAGAAGAAAAGTTCTTCGGCAAAATGTTTGGATCATCACCAATGTGCCACATGTACAGTGAGACGTAGATTCCAAACACGCCAGTGCTCCTTAGCCTGCTGAAAAACCGTACTGCATACCATGTCAGAGAGGGCACATAACAATCTGGACTGTGATCAGTTACTGAAAACGAAACCGCCCAAGAAAAAAACTCAATATGTAAATGTCACAAAACCAAAGCTTTACATGTGTTTAGACGTGACAGGAGAAGTCCCCTCAGTTAAGTGCTGTGTCGCCGAGTAGCTCGATACAGAGAACTAACGGTATGATCACAATATCGCCTCAAGTTATGTGTATGTGGTTCCACCTAACACAGCCGATGTAAGCTGCCTAGCTATCGATCCGTTGGTCTGTCAACCTGCTGGTTAGTCATATCGACAAGCCAAAGTTCTCGTTAGCAAATGGTAGCTAGTTGGATAGCAATGTAGCTAGGTACCGTTAGCTTTTGGAGTGCCCCTCAGTCCACTCCACACTGACTGCTTACTGCCTTGGCTGTGCACTGGCGCTCATAGGTCCCAATTTAGCCACCCTAAGCTAGCTAAGTAACACTGGGTTACACCGGGTCAAGATTTATCTAGTTAACCTAAACTAACTTATGTATGACACGTCAGCCTTGCTTGGTAACGCTAAGTAACGACGTTGCTAAGCTACCCAGTCAGCAAATGGATGTGAAGAAAGATCAGGTCCAACTGTTGCTAGTGTTAGCTTGCTCTTAACCAAGCTAATGTTATCTAACCTACCTGACGGTACCTCAGCCAGGTATGGGATTGATGTGATTATTTACTGTGCGCTGTCACTCACCATTCGCATATGCCTGTCCTCCTCCTGCCCCATTCTGAGAGTTGAACCCCGTAGTTGACATCTTGAAATAGACACTGTGGTCTAATTTGGAGATCCTTGGTTTGCGAACAGCTAGCTGCGTCTTTAGCTAGCTAACTAGCTGACTAGCGCGGGTTAAGTTAACTTAACCTGGCGACTGTGAGATGTTCGACTAAAGCAGCGACTGTATTGCCGTCTCGTAGTTTCTGAAAAAGTTAAATAGCTGACTTGTTGACTATCACAGGGCCATGGCTATAGCCGATCCCCGTTCAACTACCTACGGGTGTAGGCCTTGTCAGGATAATCGTGTGAGACACTTCTGTTCTTCCACAGGAAGTTGGGATCACCCAGCAGGATCAACGTAAACCTCGTCAGGCATGCGCAGTATGTACACGTGGCATTTCCTCTTGTGCTCTGGATTTTCAGTGTACTGGAAACAAGAGAAAGGAGTGGAATCCTCGACTTTGTCATGCATGCCCTTTTAACTCTTGTTCATTTTATCAAATGTGATAGAACCTGTAAAATTTCACCCAGTGTTTCCATAATAAGGCTTAATAAAAACGCCGATAGTGGTCAGCACCATGTGAAATGTGAAATATACGTGACCAACAAGATAATTCACTTGCCTTCGCAGGCCAGGCAACAAAATACCATAACGTCTCAAGCTGGCAGAAATCGTGTAGTTATATACTTAAGCTTGACTGTCAAATATTGTTCATGAGTTTATCCCGGTGAAATATTTTAGCGAAAAATAGTACTACATTAATATAGCGGGATTTCCAAAATGACACGAATATGACCGCCTCAGTTCGTTTTTGTTCTCCTATCGGAAAGATGATTGTGAAACATAAACAGGAAGCGGCTAGGCAGAATCTGGGAGTTGTTGGACAGCCATTGCAGTGTCGTGGCTCAGTAACAAAACACGAAAGCAGAAGAAGACCTGAATTTGCAGGCTCTCTTTTGACCCGGGGACCAATTTTCATGGTTATAACAACGAACACACCAAGTGAATTCATCTGTACATAACTAACGGGTAAGTTTTCGGATAAATCGTCACACAAAGGATCGGAAAACAGTACGTGTAAGCGCTCAGCATCTCTGCTAGCTTATACGGTTAGCAAGTTATCATGGCTGCTAACGATGCTACGATAGCATTGCTAACATCAAGTTCGCTAGCCAACAGGAAGCCTCAAGCTGTATATAAACTGGGACTTTCTCGTTGATGTATCTTGGTGGATATGTATTTATGTGAATGTGAGTAGTCGTACTATCGTTTATCACAATTTTCCGATGTCGTGAGAGCCGATGTTAGGTGCTTCTATAGTTCACGGCTGATTAGCTAACGTAGCTAACCTCTTTCTCCGGTCGCTACTGAACCCTGTTGATGCAACGTCGCCTCCCGGAGAACTTGACACGTAGCTAGTGGCTTCCAGCTGACCTGCTAGCCGGCCTCAACCTAAACCTTAGAAATAATTCTAAAATTGTATGTTTTACTATGAGGTGACCACTGTCGCTCAGAAAATTTTACATTTTACCGTGCGGAATAATATGGAGATCATCAGCCTATGTAACAGCTAGGTTAAAGGTTAGCTAGCTACAGTGAAGGTGTAATCGAATCAAACTGCACCCATTCTTTTTATATTACTTGGTCACCTGCATAACTATAGTTGGTCTCTTTGAGACAGTTTGGTCTTATTATGAATACGGTTTTGTTTAGAAATTATTAGTGATTAACATCGCTTTACTAAAATAATTCAGTAAAGTGGTTAGAGCTGTTTTTCTTCATCTTGGAAAATGTTGGTGCCCACTATTCGCGTTATCAGAATTTGTTGTAGTGATTCAGATATAATTTTCTGGTATCAAGTTATTCTCAAATGTTCCTCAATAACAAACTGTTAGGAAACTTCTGTTTGAGTCAAAGTTAGTGTTTTAGAAGGCTAACCGTGATTGAACAAACTACTGTATGTAAATGAGGGCAAACCGCCAGACCCTGTAGTTAGGTGATGTTTGAATCCACATTTGCATTTATTATCCTCCTTTCTGTGAAATTCTGCCACCTATCCGAGGAAAAGGTCCTTAACTTTGTTGACAGACTTGTTTTGTAATGGAGGCCTAAGTGTTGGTGAAATTATATCTCTAAAGGTATTTCTAGGTTAATTCCTATGGACCGGCTTTAGTTTTTGATTTGGCAATCAGCAACTTGAGTGCACTTGCTGCTCACTGTGACTTTTAAGTATTGGTCATATATGTTGGTAATTGTGCACTGTTAAAGCAACCAGTTTAGCTCTGTAAACAACAACCTCACATGATTTGTAAAGACCATTGTTGCTGTGTATTGGTGAACACTGTCACAGGCTGGGTAGCAGTTTCTTGTTTGCTGAGCTCTTAAGCTTTAGATTTAGGGTTGTGGGTGAGTTATGTGTGGCCCTATATTTGATAGAGGTATACTGTTGTTTTTCTGTCAGAATGTTTGACCGGCATCCACTGCTGCATCACACCACACGTGGGTCGTAGCGCCAGCCCACAGTGTCATAGCAGCCAGCTGGCACAGGCGGAGGGAGCAAAGGGAACTGACTGGATTGTGGCCGCTGCTGACGTGTATTTCAGCTGTATTTGCATGGTCTTGACCTTTGTCTACCTTATACTTTAGCCCTGGAGTTGTTTGCATGTTACGCAACTGGGGCTACAGGTTGGCCCTGGCTTGCTGTGGTCTGATGCCACACTAGCTGTCACAGAGACAAAGATGGAGAAGTGGAGAGTGTGTGCTTAGTATTGCAAGCATTGATCTCTTGAAAAAAAAAGCCTTTCCGAAAAAAACATTTTCTTCTGTTTTTCTCCTCTTTCATGAGCAAGAGATGTTTGCGCATGAATTGTTTGATCACATGTCTCCTGGATGAATGCAAAAGAAGCTTGAAAGGGAATGAAAATGAACCATTTCCACACATAAGCAACAAACTGTTGCATCAAGCTAGACAGCAGGCAGTTGATTTCATGTGGTTAGAACATACCCAATTTCATCTCTATTTTGTTTTGCTCAAAACGCAGTCTGGTTAGGTTATATTCAAAGGCTAAATCTAGTCAGCATAGCCTTCACATAGGCTATGTTGGACAAACTGCATGTCTTGGCTGTTCAGACACTGTCACAGGAGATGTGATCGTTGCTCTGAACTGTCTGTCCTGCTGGAACAAGATAATCATCATAGTAAGCCGGCCATTGAATGCCATTGCCCTTATCACTATTTGCTAAAATCTCTGATAGGTTGAGGCAGATTGCTTCTCCTTACAACTGTCGTCATGTTTATGAGGTCTGAGGAGACAAGAGCTGACCGGGCCTTAATGATTGTCCCATGTTCTGTAGTCAGATACTTAAAGTTGTCATTTTCTGTTCTTGTCCCAGGAACATTGACACGTAACAATGTATTATCTAGCAAGAGGGCTATGAAGTCATTATTTAAGCCTACATTTTGCAGCTGAAAAAAGTATTTTGATATCAGTCAGCATAGCTATGGAACAAATTATAGTTACAAGTCAGTGTTGGACCATTTAGTCATTATTTCACCCATTTAATTCTTCATGTTAAGGAAGAAAAACTGCCTCAGCTAAAGTGTTCGATAATAGGCTAATTTGTCGTAAGCCTATGTTTTAGGTCATTTCCAAAATTTAGGCCCATCTACAACATGTCACAAGATAAGTTTACCCTGGAAGCCAAAATAAAATGTCCTGGCTAAGATTAATTTCATGATCATTTTGTTGGAGTGTTTGTCTCCGTGTCTGGTCTTTTGCATGCATTCATGTCTCACCTCTGTTTTTTTTTTACTTATTTGTTTGTTTGTTTTTCCAGGATTCAACATCTCCGGATATGTCATTCATATTTGATTGGATTTATAGTGGTTTCAGTAGCGTACTGCAGTTTCTAGGTGAGTACTGTTGACCAATCACATTTACACACAATAATGGGTTGGGATGTAAAAGCTGTAAATGGGTGATTGCATACAAGACTGACTGCTTTGGAATTCAATTTGAAATTGTAGAGCTTGTGTGTAACCATAATGGTGGAGCCATACAAAGTGTGTCCCCACACAGTTTTTGCTTCAGTTATGTAACGCTGTGAGGCGTTAATGTCTTCAGTCATGACAAGAGCAACTTTAATTGTTACAACTCCTACACCTGGGTCCCCAATGTTCAGTGAAAAGGTGGGCTGGAAGGAAGTGTTGTGTATGATAGTGGGCTCTGTTCCTGGAAATCACTCATTGTGTTTATATGCACTTTAATAATAGAGTCATTCACCACATAGGAGCAGTTATCTGATCTGTCAAATGTAAACAAAAAAGCCTGATTCAGTAATCAGGATAAGGGAGTAAGACACACATTAAACAAAGGTATTTTTTTTTCTGATGGAGAAACCCAATTATTGCGTCATGTAAACCCATACTCTGATTTCTGACCGACTTTTTACGTGTGAGGGCAGGAAAAGAGACCGGATAAGTAAACGGACACAATAACGACACACCCTACAAGGCTCAGGAGAGTATAAACTTTCTGTTGGACATGCTCATTGAAGAATTCCAGTAATTTTATGTCAGTGGGACTTCTGATGAAAATATATGGAAACGAAAAACACACCCGCCGCCGCCTGCTTTGAACCCCCGGAGCATTTGAGTGAAGCTCTGAGAAGTTCCCGCCCCAAAAGGCCGTATGTGCGGCGCTCTCCGCTGGCTGCAGCAACTCGCAGCCAACGGATAGTCCTGGAAAAGCTGATGGTGG
>OMKZ01036382.1:3820-17024 GCA_900302535.1 Neoniphon sammara | reverse complement strand
GGGAGTAGTTCATTTCACCCCTCTGGCTCAACCCCAGATCCAGCAGCCCTTCAAGCTAGTGGAGAAAGTCGTCAGGAATGTTTTCCAGTTCCGTAGGAAGCACTGCCATAAAGGAATTGAGTAAGCATGATTTTACTACTTCATATAGTGTGTGAGGCCTGGCCCCCTTTTCATCTCTGTCTTTCTCTCTCTCTCTCCCTGTCTTTTAATTTTGGTTCACTCTCATCTACCATTCCCTCTTTTCCATTTTTCTCCATTCCCTTTTGTCTGACAGTGGCATCTTCATCTCATAATTAATTAGAACATTTTTAGCTTTGCTTCTCCGTCTCTTCACCACTCTCACACACACTTAAAAAATGGACAAAATTTTAAAGACTTCACTAAACCAAAGTCTGAACATCCAAGCATCCTCAGAGCTCTATCGAAAACCCACTAACAACAAACGCCCACATGCATGTGCGCGCTGCCCGTCGCCCCCGTGCCTGTTAGGAAGCGTACGTAGGCCCGGAAAACAAAAGAACACTAGCTGTGTGAAAGAGAGCAGCAATTATGAGTCATTGAGGTGGCATTGGAAGACGAGGCAGCGGCGTAACTTATGTAACTGCAGCAGTTTGGCGGCAGCAGCACCAGATTGGAGAGGAGGCACCAGCACTGAAGCGCCCAGAAAGCATCTGTACTGCAGAGGGAGTGAGATGGGCCGGTATGGACTATTGCACACTAACTCGCAGTGAAAGCCTACGCAAGGGCATCTCAGGTTTGGAAGGCCTTTAAACATAAATGCTCTCCTATCCTCGTCTTTATAAGTAATGAATATGCTAGAGGGCCTTGAGGGGCGAAAGCCAAGAAAAAAAATGTTGGAACTGGAAATTATTACCCTCCTCTTAGATTTGAGAAGTTGGCGTCTTGAGTTTTCTTGTTCTTGTATCAGTATCTTTGCATCCCATGTCTCTGCACCATGGCAGTGAGGTATTAACAATTCATGAATGATTCCAGCTCATTGTGTGATTTCAATTAACTTCCCAGATTTTGAAATAATTGCTGCGGGATAATTTTTTCCCGTTTGAATTTTATAATGCTATTAATCTTGCATGATCGTTACGAGACTAAAGCAACCTGAGTGCTGCGACGCTGATTATCTTCCTTTGTCTCGCGCTCGTCTTGTTTTTCCCCCAGAATGCTGTTCCCCGAGGCGTGTCGCCTCGAGCTGGCAGAGGAGATGATGCGCAGGGCAGATGTGGACCCCACCCTGCGCCCCACGGAACTCACCATCCCCCAGTTCAGGGCCTTAGCGGACGCCTACGCCCACCTCTGCACCCAAGAACCCGGACTCATCACCTACGAGTTCAGAGAGGAGCTGAGGCTGAAGCATCTTAGTAGGCAAACGGGCACACCGATGGCCACGTTTAGTGACACATCAGCAGGCACACCACCACCCAGGTGAAAAGCACAGCACAGAAATGAAGGGAAGCCCACTAATGGTCTCTCTGTCAGTGCAGAGAGACAACAGACTGCTCTTAGCCTTGACATTTCCACCTGGCATAAGCATGCATTTTTAAAGCTTTTTTTCTCTGCGCCCCGGAGGCAAAAGGTAGGTGGGAAGACACTGAATCCTGGGACAGAAACAAGAAGCACAGTCAAAATAAAGGGGATGGGTGGATTAAAATGGTACATGGGTTGGAACAGTTCCAGGAGCAGGCTAGGGCATCCCAATAAAAGTCAAAGCAGGAATTGGAGTTAAGCCTGTCTAGTTGTTTGGGAAAAACAAAGAAAGCATATTAGTTACTAAAGCCGGAGCTTTTTAAGTGTGAGGATTGCTGCATAATGCTTGGCTGCACCCTCTCCAGATGTCCCGATTCTTACCTCAGATCCAACTCACATAGCACCCCGTCCTGTGGGACCTGAAAAAGAAGTCCTAGAGTGTTTACAGGGCGATTTAGAGAATGGGAACAAGATGGCAGCATCATATCCAGGCCATTTTTTCCCCCTCTGTTATGTATCGTGATTTCACTTGGGAGATGGAGTTGAAAGGGAGGAGGGAAGTGCTAGGCATTTGTTAGCCAAAGGAAGACTGTTGTAGTGTCAGAGAAAGATGACTCTATTGTTGATGCCTCAATTAAAATAAAAAACAAAAAAGACATGCCCCTGTTTTGCATGCTTTACGTTTGAGAGGGATGATGTTTAGCTTTGTGAGTTTGCGTGTTCATCTGAGCTCTTCAGTCACATCTAGGAGCCAAAATGTTTTTTTTTTCCCCACTGTAAAATAATTTATTGATGTATTTCATTGATTAAGTACTCATCACATACACATTTTCATTATATTTCTTGTATAGAGAAATTTATATTTATCTGTATTTATAATGTACGTTACATTCTGTAAATCCACCTTTTCTGTTTTTATTGAAGATATTTTTTATGCGAGTAAATCCATTGTTACACATTTCGTTTATTACCTCTCTTTGAATGTGAGAACAGATTATCACCAGCAGAGCAAAGCAGGGCTGTTGCCTGCCAGTGTGGCAGATGGCACACTGAGATTGACTTGCCAAAGGGAAAATTAACTCACTATTGGTGCATGGTGAGTGTTAATCTCCAGCCACAACCGGTATTTCATCAGATGTACATATGCCACAACGGGCAGGTGTGCAGGACTACCGCTTTTCCAACCATGATGCTGTGTGGTGTCCAGAATGTCCACTGACCCAGAGGAACATGGTTTGGTTTAGTGCTGCAGGATTAATTCCTAGACCAGGGCTGTGTTGTTTTATTCTAATTAGCTCGTGTTCAGATGTTGAATGTTGCAATAAGGCAAAGAAAGGTTTATTTGAAGGACAGTTTTCTTTCTCAGCAAGAATTGATCAGTCTCCTTCTGCTCATCTTGTTATTTTGGCACCATCTTAGAAACTGAGAAACAAATTTTGATGAAATTTAGGGATATGATGCACTCTAGCGCTTTAAAATGGCACTGATTGGCCCAAGGGGGCAGCAGCAATAACATGTCTAAACAAGGTGACACATTTGTTACTCAGTAGCCGTTGGGAGCTGTGTGTACTGTTGTTTACACATGTGAAGACAGATTGCTGTGGCAGATTACTGGTCTGACAACCATGATACTAGAGCTATCCAAGTTTACCAAGGGAGAAGATTGTGGTAGGCAAGCGATGACTGGGGGACTACAGTCGCTATTCCAAAAAGACCACTATCAGACGAGAGTTATTGGTGCACAACTGCTGTGCTAAAAAGTGGCTCAAGTCCGTGGAAACACCCTTCAATCTTCCACCCTGAACAAAGACACTGCTGAGCATCATGGTTACCACACCATTAGACTGCCACAGCTGCCTGTTATCACATGTAAATCTGATTAATCACACTAGACCTGAACCAATCACAGCTGTGTCCCTCAAGTCCATTTACAACTAGATAATATCTGCCATCCAGTCACCATCATGACATATTTGGTCCCTGTGATTTGTCACAGATTCCTGTATGCAATGATGGTCATGTTGTCAAAGAACATTAGCCATGTTCTCCATTATTCTGTCAACATTGCCTGTCCAGGTAGTCATCATGCTTCGCAGACTGGTATCCTCCACATCTGTTTAACATCATTGTGTGGTTTAATGTGGAACGTTGCTAGGAGCCAAATGCAGTATGTAGGGGATTTATTACATCATCATACATGATACCCATTTAGCGCAGTGGCATTCATCAAAGTGAAATAATGAGATTTTTGGGTGGCAGGGCCCATAAGTGTCTGTTCAAAGGAATGGTATTGTGTTCATGATGAACAGGAGGTTCTTAGTTCTCTGTATTAGTAAGAAAACATGGTAAGGCTGCCCTTGTGTCAGGCCACTGAAACTTTCCCTGCCATTGGAAAGTTTCCCAAGATTTGGCACTTTAGCCGATATTATTTTCAGATTTGTCAACCTGTTCATGAAATTCCAGGAATGTTGTAAGGCTTCCTCTGCCTTTTTCTTTGTGTAACCATGTCCCACTTCTGTCAGATAATTGTGCATTCTATTGAGGATATACTCTTGGTTCCGAGAGCAAGATATAGCATGCTGCATTTCTCATGACAGCTAATCAAAGACTGGCGGCAAGTTTAGCTCCGGGACAGAGCCTGAAAGAAGACAAACTCTCTTCGCAGCCCTGCTTTACCTGTCAATGGAGTATTAAGGATATACAAAGCTGAACCAACGTAGACTTTGAAGGACTGGTTGAAAGCACTGTTCTCTGGGTGTCATTCACAGATAAAACTTTTATTTTATAAAACAGTTCCATAAGAACAGGGCATTCACATTCATTGGTATGCTAGCATTAAAGGCATGTTGAAGTTGAGCGCTAAGAAGGGAAAAAATGTACTAGTGGTTTGCATTTTATAGTACCTCAATATGTACTTTATGCCAAACACGTACTTTTACAAAAATATCTACTGCATTTATTGCAAATTCCTGCTTTGTTTCTTAACTGTACAATGTCAAGTTTGTATAAGAATGTATAAATGTGTCAAATTTACAGCAGAGTTAATTTGGAAAGACAGTATATACAAGACACATACACACATAAAAAGAAACACTGGGTTTTAAACATTATTGCAGTTCAGATCATTGAATTAAGCAGCCATCTCTCAAAAATACCTGTGCATTCCAATGTATACACTGGAAATTACAATCCTTAGAGAAAGACAAGCTTAATCCAGTCTGCTACATGTAACAGAATGCGAAAAACTTTTTTACAAGTGGACCAAATCTTTTTCCAGCAGTTCAAGCCTTCACCCAAAAAGATACTTTGCTAAGATATACAAAATCATACCTATTAATAAATAAAAATAGCATTTAAAAACAATAAAAACCTCATGATGTACAAATAGAAATGGAAATTTAAAATATATAGGCAAACAGTGTATTTTAGTGCACAAAATACAGCAAAAAGGCAGAGTTGCGATAAAGTCCATCTCCTTCCTTCACAATCCATCTTCCTGCTCAGGAAGTCTGGCTAGACAAACGCAGCTCTTTGGGTGGGTCCTATTAGTCCGTAGCAGCTTCCGTGCCTCCTTTCCTTTTCCATCATCATTAATAAACAACAAGCATGTACTTTGTGATAAGTTGCGACCTTTATGGCTCTGGGAAACCAAATACAAAAGTCTCATTTGCCAACCCTGGATTAAACTCTGCGTTAAAGTTCGCTGCCCTGCCCTGCCAAGTCAGCTATGAACCAAATTTATTGGTATTGTATCTCTGTTTCCCGCAATTCTAATGTACTGTGGGGTTTTGTCCATTTTTTGGGACTGAGCATGTAGAACTAGCTTGTGGTCGCAGCTTAAAAAAAAAAATAAAAAATTTAAAAAAGACATACCAGCTACAAGCAAACTCCCCATGGACATTTCTTCAGAAAAATCCAGTCAGAGAGTGAATAAACATTGCTGGTTAATGTGAGCTGGAAGGAAAACGAGGAGAGGAGTACGTCACCCCAGCAGCTTGCGAGGAGGCAGCAAAGCCTAAAGAGCTGGGTAGAGCCAGGGTATGCATCAGTGCTTGGCAGATTCATTGCAGTCATTACCATTGGGACAGATTTGCCTCGCCTCGCCTCTCTGTGGCTTGGGGGGGGTGGGGTGGAGGGACCACGACTCTAGTGTGTCAGCCAATAGGCTTCTATCAGAGCAGATCATTTACACCTGACCTCAATGAAACAGGTGGGTGGCTTCCTAAATGAACTTCAGAGTTGAGACACAGCGTCACACTGGTAGAACCTTCTGAGCCACAAGGGTTTCCCCTCATTCGCCCCTCTCACCTTTCAACCACGGACTTGTGTCCTAGTTACATTCTAGCTTTTTCTCCGTCCATCTTGGCCCCTAGGAGGTGGGGGCATTGCCAGAGTCGGTTGCACAGCTCTCAGCTGGGTCATAGAAACAGTCCTCGTTGACCACCGAAGTGAGACTCTGCACGCTGAACTCTCTCTCCAGCAGTGCGTTCAGGTCCACCACCCCAGAGGTTTGCGCCGCGTCCGTCTGGCTATCCAATGACCTGCTGTGCTCTTTCATGCTCAGCAGCACACCCTGGTTCCTCCTGAAGCTACCACTAGTTTTCTTCTTGGTAGGGTTCAAGTGGCCCTGCATCAGTTTCGGTTGGCTCTCAGGTGTGTTCACCTCCACTCCTTCGGGTTGGACCCGGGGGGCCAACGGAAGTCTTGACGCAGCTTCCTCTGAGAGTTTAAGTTGGAGGAACTGAGCCTCGATGGCGCTTGTGGGGGAGCCGCCTCCTCTGCTTTCCCTCCTCCTTTCCCTTGTCTCGCTAAACCCATCATCGTCCTCATCGCTTAAAATATCCGATTCTTTCACAGAGGTGGACAGCGGTTGTGAGTTGCACCCGCTTCCCTTGGACCAGCTCTGCTGGCCGGAAAGGAGGGGTGGGTCTGATGGGGTGCAGGGTGGAGGGGCCCCGGAGGAACTGTGAGTTCCACTACTAAGGCTGCCCTCGTCAGAGTCTGGCCCAGACTTAGGGTTCTCAGCCTGGGCTGGGACATCAGCAGGAGGCTGCTTATACAACCAGGAGGCCCTGGAGGAACCTGGTGATGAAGATGGAGACAGAGGTCAGTGAGAGGCAGTTCTTATCTGACAGAAACACTTCACCCTTCCATCCCTATGATATTTTATGATGAAAAATTAAAAGGCTGTTTTTTGAGTGCAAGTAAAGCAAGTTAACTGTGCTTTAACATTTGCTGTGGAGGAAAAGTAGGATATGATCAGTGCATGAGCATTGCACACTAAACGCTTCATTTTCAAAGCTAATTCATTTTAAAGGTTAAATTCCAATCAGTAAGAATCACCCCCATGCCCTGTGTGGCTATGTTTTCCTAGGAAAGTTTCCCAGGGAGCAGCTCCTACTGCTGGGAACAAAAATGTCAGTGTGCTTAATATAGATCTTTAATTGAAAAAGTACAGTCATCTGCTCCATAAAACCTACATTAGCACACTGATATATTCTTCCTAGGCAGTTCCCTCCATTTTGAACACCATGCACAGGACATTGTGTGACAAAACCTGCTGAACACTCACCTATCCTGGCAGAAGAGGGGAGGGTGTTGCGCAGGGGGGCCAGGCGCTCCTTACAGCTTCTTTCCAATACGCCCTCACTCTTCATGTTCCTTCTCACATTCTCCCTGAGGATGGAGCGGATCACCTTGATGATGTTGACCTTGCACTCCGGCACACTGAGAGGGAGAACAGCACAGAGGCTTTCATAAGCCGGGGGTATATCCATCCACATTTAGATTCCACTCTGAATTGAAGTGTACAACCCATGTAGCCACTGCTATCAGAACAGTGGTTGGGGGTTTATGACATGTTGTATGGTAAATACTACTTAGGATATGAGACAGATGGAAGCCATACAACTTTAAATATTTTATATATCTGCTTATTATTTAAATATCCTCTGTAGACTGCATCCTATATTCTAAGACATTCTAAACATTTGAGGAAAAGTGGTCTCAGAGGATTCAATAAATGGACTGAATGTGGCACATGCTACCTAGGACATGCAGCAGATGGAAGCAATACTACTTAAGGAAGTATTTTCTCATTCTTAGTGTCTTTTGAAGATTGCTATTCTGCTAGTAACATAAATCCATTATCACTGAAGTCTGTCCCTGTCCAACCCTACGAAGGCCGATACAAACAGGCTAAAGGGTATTTCTTAAAGAATCTCTAAGCAATTTTTAGACCATGAAATAGTTCACATGTTAAAAACACTGCACAATTCAAAGCATGTTGTAGGTTTACAGTGAGCTAATTTTATCTTTATAGCATGGTTTTCTTTCCATGGACACCACTAGGTTAGCGTGAATGGCTAGAACTGTAGAAGAAGAGCTTCATGCTAGCATTAGCAATAGCATATCCGCTCTTTCAGAGCAGTGAAGCTAGTAACTTCCCTCTGATTCAGACATCTCTTGAGCATCAAAGATGACTAACAATTTACCCATCAAATGAGTGCGGTTGGTTTTGCAGAAGTAGTGAGGGCAGTATCTCAGTTAGACACAGTGATATGGGTAGAACGCAAAGAGGAAATTACAGGAAATCACTTCTTTTTTAAGATATAGATCAGCAGAACCCAAAAGAAGTTGGAGATCTGTTTCTGAGAAATAACCACACCACATTCTAATATTGAGATTTAAGCCTAGGTTCAAGGGCATGACTATACTGATCAGGGCTGGAAAAAAATCTCTTCTAGGATGTGTGTCCAGAAGTATCATCACTGCTGATTCCACTTCTAGGTTTGCTCTCTGACCTGCTACACAGCTGGAAGACAGTCTCCGGTCTCCCCTCCACTTCAGACTTGGTGTGAATCAGCTCCCAGATACAGCTGCTCTCTGCGCCTGTTCCTGGGAGAGTGGGGAAATAAAGGAGAGCCTTTTAATCACACAGTCCAAATATGGTTTACGGTTTGAAAAGGAGATAAGGGGGGAGGGAACTTGAGCTGAATAGAGATGCCAGAAGGCGTGTGTGTGTGTGTGTGGGCAAGGAGAATAAGCTTAGGTGTGAGTTGGGGGTCGGGGGGGGTTGTATTCTGTGAGTGATTTAATGGGGATAAAGCCGTGGCTCTTACCTGTGTTTCCCAGTCTGACTTGCAGAGCGGAGAGCGGGATGAGCCAGCGGAACTTGAATGGGTCCACATCTCCATGGGATAGCGCTGAACGAGGGTTGGTCTGGACGTCAGACATCGACAAACACCAGAAAGACAGAGGGCAAACGAGAGAGACGTTAAACTTTGCTCTAAAGGAACCATTAGAGGCACATGAGAGTATATGAGTGCAACTGACAGAATACCTACCATCTTCTTCTTCAGCTTGTTGTTCTCCCTGTAGACCAGTATCACCGCTTTCTTGAACACTGATGAGAGAGACAGAACACATCAGCATCTTAGTTTTGACTGTGAACGCCTCTTGGGGAAAACCAAGAGGAGAGGCGTCCCACAGAAGCATTTTAGATGCCAGCTCAAAGCCTTAAAGCATGTATCTGTGCTACAGCTACGGTTACTGAAATTCACTGAAATCGGGTTTAGCGCTGCTGCATACACAATTCTGCTTAACCCAAGCAGAAACCCAATACAGTTGGTTTGTGCTGATTAAACTTTAATTGCAAACATCCACGGGTGACACTAAAAAATGGATCCAATAATTAAGTCGTTCGTGCCCTAAGCCACGGAGACGACACCGCATGTGGAATTTGATAGGAATGCCAGCCAGGGGAGCAGTGTGGCAAAGTGTGTGTCTGTGTGTGGGGGGGGTGGAACTCATTTTCCCAGAATGCAACAGCAGTAGTGGCAGCAGGGACAGCGTGCGGACTCACCAAACACGGTCATCTCAGGGTCTTTTCTCATGCGGCCCAACGATGGCAGCGGGTTGAGCCAGACTGCTGAGGAATGCATGAGAAACTCTCCCATCGAGATTTCTGTGACCTGAGCGAGAGAGGCGAAGAGAGAGAGAGAGAGAAAAAGAGGAGGAGGAGGAGAGAGAGAAAGCATGATAAGCCAGACTTTTGGCTTTTGCTCTGGTACTCTGCTGTGTGAAACACATACTAAGTATCCACGTCTTTGAACGACGCTCCACAGATACTACAAACTAGTGTTTGCTGTGCGAGGTGAATGCCGATTTCAAACTGGACTTTCATCTGGTCGACTTAAAACCAAGCCTGACTGAGAACTGTTAAAAGACGTTGAAATCACACACCACCTAGACAACATAATCTAGCATTCACTTTGAATATTTATGGCGCAGTGGTTACCAAGTAAATATTCCATTGACTTTTAAATTCAACTTGTAAATTTATTCGTTCCCTAGGGGTAAGGCGCAGCAGACAGCGTAAACAGTGTGAGGGGCTAAGCTGCTCCACTCTGATGTGGTGATATTTACCCCCATGACTTGGCTTGTCTGAAGTAGTTTTGACTGAATGTGCCAAACATTTAAGTACAGAAAATACAGTTAAACACACAACAGAGGCTGGCTGTGTCTACAGCCTAGGACAACCTGTCTGCACACACCAAAGCGTATTTTTGACATTCTTTAGTCAGTACATTAGCAAAATTTTAATGTCTTTCCCAAACAGCGGGGTGCTTCAGATTTTATTTTTCTATTTCTTGATGTTGTCGTAGCAAGCGTGTCAGTATCTTCTGTGGAGTTCTGTGAATTTTTAATGTGTCTGCACGTTTACTGTAATAAAAGTGATTTGGACTTTGGACCATCTGCATACCTCTTTCTCATGGCCTGTCTGCTCAGCAACCAGCTGATCAAAAACGGAGCCGTAGTCTTCATAGATCTTCTGCATCTCGTTAATGTGGCTGGCCACCTTCTCCATGGCTTTCAAGGCCTCTGCAGGGAGAGAGCAAAGGGTTGATGTGCATCATTTCCTGACTGTTTATTTGGGTAAGTTTGTATTAGATTAACAGAATTTTTTTTTTTAACAGTGAAACAGCAGAATTTGGTATATTAACAGTTATGGTTGATTTGTTATTAAGATTTTGAGATCACATGCATATGCACACTTGAAAGTGGCTGTTATGCATCGTATGAGGGAGTATTTACTTAAATATATGTCTGTAGTAGTTTTTCTTACTCTTATCATATTTTAGTTGAATATCAAGCATACTGCACTGAATTCTAATGCAAGCCTCACAACTTAAGGATCCATTATCATGTGAGAATCCTCTTTCTTGTGGATGCAAATCTGTCATTTAATGCGCCTAGGCGTGAGTGCGTTATAAAAATTACATTCAAAGGGAACATTGTAAATGTAGCCTGTAGTAAATGTAGTTTTTTTATGTAGTTTTTTTGTGTGCATCCTCATCTTTCAGCCTGTGCATGTGCGCTTGTATTTCTCCCTACCATTGAGGTGGTAGTGCTCCTCGCTGTCTGCATCAGTTAGGGAGACCAGCTCCCTCAGCAGCAGGGGATACTTGAGGACCCTCTGCACCGGTTTAATTAGGTAGGACTCCAGGGTGGACGAGTGCTGCTTGGTGGGGTTCCTCGCATCCAGGAATTCCTTGAAGGCCTGGTCCGTCTTGGCTGAAAACATAAAGCACATATGGAATCAATACGTGTCATTGCACGCCATCTATAGCCTTTGTTTTTGGTGCTTTATTTTCAATCCTTTTTCCTATTCATCTCATTGATTTGGTCTCTGGTGCACAGTGAGAGACAGAAAGATGCTGTAAACCAAATTCAGATGAAAATAAGGACATTTGTAGGCTTTCCAACGCACACTACCAGTCCCACTACAGTGTCTGAAGCCTTTAAGCACACAATGCAACATCTTGGTGCAATAACATCCCTCCAGCAGGGGGTAGTGTAGGCTTCTCCTCGCCCTTGCATGACCACTGCAGCTCTCACGTCTCAACACCTGCTAATGGCATCCTTTGCACTCTGCACACCATCACTTAGGAACAAGGCAGGATAGGAAACGAGAAAGAAAACCGAATCCAGCCGGACTAACTGCCCTTGGTTCCTCAAATGCCTGACACAGCCGTGCTATCTGCAATGTGAGGGGGCGGGGGAAAAAAAGTCATTTCAGGAGTGCATGCTAGAAGCTGCAGCCAACAACATGGTGTGAAAGGGCAGGGAGAATACTGAATGAGGCTAACGTCGGGCTGCGTAGCACCGTTCCTCCACTCTCCAGTCTTCTGTAAAGGTGATGACATTTTCCCTAAGCCGCGCAGCCACCCTCTGGTTCCACTATGCTGACTGAGGGGAGCCATTAAAGTATTAATTATAGCACTCACAGCCACAGACAGGCAGCTGCATCGACACCTCCCAGAGTAATTGGCAGGCAATTAACGAGCCGACAAGTAAACAGAGAAACTCAGGAAACCCAGGGCCCTTGGCACGGCAGAAAGGAGAGGGTGAGGAGGGGTGTGGGGGTGGGGGGTGGCATATAATTACTTGAAGGGTTGACAAACGCCCACAGATTCTGCTCTGTGTCCTTGGATCAGCTGGTTGTGACCGAGCTGTGCTGAGTGTTCTGTTATCACGCTGTGCCAAGTATAAACTCAGTGTGTACACCGTGTAACTATTGTCTTGTTATGCTAGGCTGTTCTTAGCTGAGCAATTAGAGCGCCACATCTTGTTCTAACACTGGTTCATGTGCACCAACTGTAATACCATAACTAAGCTTTGGTTAAAGGACGATTGCACTGTTTTGACATGTCATCGCCTGCCTTGAGTCCAGCATCTTTTACCTATCGCTGAAATATCTGGAGGCAACTGTTGCTCAGGTGGCACTACTGCACACTTACAATATATATGAAACCCTTAGAAATGATCAGAAATATCACAGTTCTATGCTAAGATTGGCACTTTCTGTATTTTTAAAGCTTCTTAATGGTGCATCTAAAAACGAGGAAGAGGAGGCTGTTCCTCGGAGGGTAGACTGAAGCGATGTTTTTAGAGCATAAGGTTGGCATGACATTTTCATCAAATGCGATTTTCATGATCTTTTTAAAATGTTAAGCAGCACATAACGGGGAAAAGCATCCTATATGGATATATAGCTACCGCATTCCGGTTTCACCTTGATATCGACGTCTACTGCACTTTATTCCACTTTGACCCACCGGAGACTTTTCTGACTGTTTTTCTCCCATCCAGTCCTATTAAATATCCATCCTGCTACCTACTTCAAGGAAAATCCCACGCAATTCTTGTAATGGGGTGGGTTTAAGCGGCACAGGGGGGCAATTTGCCCACCCACTTTGCCTGCGAAGAAGCCAATCTTCTTACAATTCTCTCGGCGCTGGGCAGCATTCCCGAGTAGCACTAGCGCGGCTGGCATCTGAGCAGCCGTAAATCAACTCTAACATCTCGTCCTGTCACTTGCTGAAGGAGACGCAAGAAATATGAAGGTTCTCTGGCTGTTGCATGTCCACAGAAGGTATCGCAAGTCAGTGTAGAACTGCATGCATTTATTTGTAAAAGCAGCAACGCAAGAACAAAATCAAGAGGTGTGGCACAAAAATTGGAATAATCCAGCAAATAGAGCATTCAGCCTCAACTTTGGAAAGCACCACTTTAGAGGAGGTTGCACATCAGAATGTAAAACAGGAAAGTGGAGCATCTCACTTTGTCTGCAGTTCTAATCATGAATTTTGTGTGTGTGTGTGTGTGTGTGTGTGTGTGTGTGTGTGTGTGTGTGTGTGTGTGTGTGTGTGCATGCGTGTGC
>OMKZ01036357.1:1835-13978 GCA_900302535.1 Neoniphon sammara | reverse complement strand
GGCGCAGGACGAGCCGCAGTGGGTCCCCGCC
Organism: Neoniphon sammara; assembly: GCA_900302535.1. Lineage (NCBI taxonomy): Eukaryota > Metazoa > Chordata > Actinopteri > Holocentriformes > Holocentridae > Neoniphon > Neoniphon sammara. The sequence goes on along the minus strand of OMKZ01036357.1, from coordinate 13,947 downwards.
AGCTGGATCCGACCCGCCAACCGGCCGTAAGACAGAAGGAGAACCAGAGGAGAGAAGACGGAAGAAGAGAAAGGAGGAGGGCGGGGAGTTTGTTTAAAGAAGAAAGAGAGGAAGTCAGAGAAATGGCTTTTATTCCTATTTGGGCAATTTTGAACTTACATTCTGTTCAAGCTAAACCTGTGCTGTTTTGTACCAAGATGCACAAATGTAATAACATTTATCATTTCACCAACTCTCCACAGAAAAAGTAACATTTAAAAAACAACAAGGATCAAGAGTTATATCTGTAGGTTCACATTTTAAAGAAATTTATTTACTAGCTAAATGAATCTAGGCTAAGAGGCTAGCTAAAAGCAAGCACACTAGCTAGCATCATTTGAAAATTCAAACAGTAATAGTTTCTTAGGCTAAAATATAGATGGTATGTTTCCAGGTAACATTAGTATTATAAATGCCCATATATACACTGTATGCCAATCTTGTGAGTAAAGTTTCCCACACCAGGTGCAGCATAAATTCAAAATGGCCGCTGTGTGAATAGAGCGGATGGATCTTTTGATTGATTGTGTCAAAGCTAGAAAAAAAATTGAAGGAAACTGGAAGATATGGCTGAAATAACCCACAAAAACTTTACATATCAAATCGTTTGTGCAGCTTGTGTTATTTTCTAATATGTGTGTGTTTGATACTAAATTGAGTAGGGACGTGGGAAGAAATCATCCAAATATCTTGATGTTTCTGTCATGGAAAAAATAAGGAGGAGAAACCTGGAGTGGGATTTGATCCTGAACCAGTGAAGAAGAACTCTGGATTTAGAGTTTGTGTTTTGATATCAGATAATCTGCACAAAAAAAAAAAAAAAAGGCTGCACAGTTAATTGAGTACAATCACAACATTGACACATTAGCAATTTTGAAATGTTTCACTTTCAACTCTGCTAAATCCTCAATAAATAAGTGCATTTACGTAATTCTGTTCTTCAAATCAGCAATTAGTACATCGTGGTGAATACACAGCGTCTGGCAAAATAACGAGGATTAATTGTTTTAGCCATAATTGTGCAGCCCTTATGTTTTAGACTGGTTTTGGATGATTGTTTTCCACATTGCAGTCAGTGAAATAATGAAATGGATTACACAGATTGACTAATAAAATCAACAACGCCTCCCAGCCAGGGAATAGTGAAGTTAGATCCTGTGTTTTGTTAGTTCTGGGGTTAATTTGCTTTCGATAAACACATTTTGTTCTTCTTTACAAACTAAGTAGTGTTTGTACTGCAAACACATTATGAGAACGCACAACACATTATCAACCATTATTTCAACAACTGCAAAATTACATCATCTGTTACGCAATCTCAATGCCTTCCCTGAAAACACGATGAAACAAGTAATCGCCTGTTTTTATGAAAGTCCAGTGATGAAAATCCAGTTACCGAGGGGCTTTTTATGGATTGTACTTAACATTTTTTTTTTCTGAAAGCAGCTTGCTGGTATCATCATCATTTAATGAGTGACTCTGCATCTGTGAAGAAAATGAAAGCTGGACAGATGTCAGCTGTATCTGCTCTACACTCACTTTGGCGGCTATGACTTTTATTTGCAGGCTCTGTTCTATTCTGAAAATCTAATTGGCTGGTAAAATAGTGAAGGTGGTTGATGCACTGTGGTGGAGGGAGAGAAGCTAGTTTCTTATCTTGCGTGTAACTTTATTGCACTATCAGGACAGGAAAACTGTTCATCCACCTGCCACAGTGCCTGGCTGATCCCAAAATTCTGCACATTTCATTATTATACCAACCAAACTAACACTGAAATAAAAGCCTTTTATCAATCTACTTTTGTGGCTGGAGAACAAAAAACACTTTTTATATTTCCTGACAGCTTCCCACTCCTGTCCACCAGCCTGTGGTAAAGGGATGTCACCTCTCCCATTTGATGTTTACATAATAGAAAACAAAATTAATCAACTTTATTTTTGTTTGTTTTTTTGTTTATTTTCATTTTGTGTGTTCTGCATTTGTATCTTTTGTTTCTGTGTGTTTTGATATAGCCTAAACGTTGCATGCCAAAATTTTAGAAGAAACCAGGTTAACATGAAGCAAGAGGATGGTGAGCCCTCAGATGACCACACTTTGTGTCCTTACTTCATTCAAATGATCTGTTCTTTTCTTAGATGCTCACTTTTAGTAAACAGTAAGGAAACTGCAAACAAAGCATTGAAAACTTTGTACATGTGTGTAAAATTAATAGAAAGCTGTCTGAAATAAAACCAGAGCTAAATAAAAGAGGGTGTGTTTTTAATGTCCATTGACGAGAATCTGTCTGTGTTGCTTTGGTAGGGGGGCTTTTATTATGAAGGCACAGGAAATTCTGTGTGCCACCAGTAACCACGTCCGGGTAGCAAAAACGTAAACAAAGCCTCGGTAAACAATAGCTCCAAAACTCAATATGTGCCGAGCTATACGTAAGATGTTGTAATCATTAAAAATATTAGCAAACCTTTACTTAAACATGATATAATTTGGTAATTACTTGTAAAATAAATTTTAGGCGATTTTGGAGATGGACACGGGAGATCCAAAGGTAAGTTCCGTTAACTTTTTAAAGCTAACGGTTAACGGTAACATGTTAGCTTTCGCTGAAAATGTAAACATTACTGCTTTGATAACGAACAAAATCAATTTAAGATTACTTCGAAGAGATACAGTAAGATTTAATACTTATATCTAGTTTGTCGTGGCCTTTTCGTGCTCTGTGGTAGCAAATTAAGTTTATCTCTTATGGTATCACTTGAATATTCCTACAAGAACTTTAAGTTACTCTGTGATTTTTGTATGACAGCCTCCAAAAATATTTGTTAATTTCATTCAGGACAAAAGTCAGCCGTCTCCTTATGAATACTGATAATACTGTCTGTTTACCCTTTCAATGTACAGAGGATGCGACGGAGGGAACTGCCACCTCTTCCTCAGGTTAGTCAAGCAAATCATTTGACAAGAATGAAATAAAACCTTAAGGTGTTTGAAAGTAGTAGGTGGATCGTGAAGAAAGTACATGCATTTTAATTAAATTAGAGCACCCTAAATTCGTCGATGTGCCTCAACTCTCTCCATCAAAGACTCGTAAGAAAATGATAGAGATTTTTGTGATGTTAGATTTCTGATTTAAGTAGGAGCAGGACCAATGGCACTTCTGACTCCTTGAATTTCATCAGCCCAAACCTTGAAAGTCCTTGAGAAGACTGAATTTGATCACCAAATGAGTGTAAAAGTGAAAAAATGCAATTTACGTGAACATTAGAGATGCTAAATGATAGATGTTAAATTCTTCCTCTGTCCTTCAAAACCACAATGCAGTCTGCAGGCACAGGTACAAAGATTAGACTAAAGAGGTTCTGTAATACTTGCATGGACACACTTCCTCAAAGTTTTAACCACACACACACACACACACACTGCTGGCCCAAGAGGTCAAAAAGGTTTGAATGGCCTGACCTCTGCCCTAAATAATCCCCAGTCCTGGCAGATGTATGCCCTCAGATTTAGCCAGGGATTAAACAGCGTCAGTGAGGGTGTCATATGTAACCTAACACTGCTCTTACTTCAGTCTTGCGTGGAATGGTCAGGAAAACGTCGGTAAGGTCTCCTATTCACTATCAAACCATGGCTTTCTTTTCTGATAGTTGTTGGCTGGTTTATTTAGAAAAAAAAATGCTGGACTACATCCTAATCCAAATTTAGCCGTTTTGTAAGCAGATGTCAGAAGATGATAAGATGAAAAGATAAGTCGTGACCAAGGATGTGCTTTAATTTCATAAACTATTTTGTAATGTTGATGTCTCATGTTTTAACTTTATTTTCATTTACATTCATTGTTGTGGGGAACAGTCTCTGTTAATGTGCTTATGTAACGTTTGTTTGGGATTAGCTTCTTTCCAATCCAATTTCACTAACGAAGAAGTGTCAGATTTGTTTGTTTGTTTGTTGCTGTAAATCTCAGCCCAGATCATATTGTCGGATCTTTTGACTGGTGCCTTTGTTCGCCTCAAACCTTTAAAACTCCTTCTGTTTTATTTGTGTTGTCTTGCTCTGTCTGTGTAGCGAGGACAGCGGACACTTCCCACAATGCCGAGGTAAGACTTGGTTAGTGCTCGACTGTGATGTTTGTAATCATTTAAATACACAAAACACTAAAGTTAAACTGTCTCTTCTGTCTGTTTTGTGATGCTTGGACCCATGAAGTGAAGACGCTGCTGGTGAGTTATTGTGTCAGTAGGAGAAATATTTCTTGGTCATTTCCTCTCACATTCACACTGAAGTGCACCAGTTTGATTTAAACTTGTTTTTGTTTATCATGATGTGTAGAAGAGATTCCAGCTGCCAAAAGCAAGAAGAAGAGAACCAAAAAGGTGGCGAATGGAGTTGATGATGTGGGGGGTCAGTAACACACACACACACACACACACATACACACACTTTGACTGCATTCACCCAAACCTTAACCTCCGTCACTACACGCCTCATGTTAAGCCCTTCCTTAGCCTCATTCTAAATTTAACGATTAAAGGAGTAGTTCACCTTAAAATGAAAACTCACAAGTCTTTGGTCTTTGTTTTCTGAGGGAATGACACAAAAACTTGATGTTTACCTTTTATATTTTGAAGAACTGACATTTTTATGACTAAAAAACATGACTGTAGTTGTGCTAAAATATGTCTTTGGACACCACCAGAAATGGGCCCATAAAAATGCAAGATGCACCCAAATGACTGTTTTTAAGAGTGCTAAAATGTGCATTTTTTTCTTTAAAAAGTGTGGAAAAATGTCACATTTCATTAACCCCATGTGCTGTTTGTTGGTCAGACGCGGGGTTGGAGATGGGAGGCCTGGGCAGCCGCAGGCCGTCTGACATCGGGGAGTCGCTGAGCCCTGAACCCGCAAGCGAAGGACCGGTTCAGAGGAAGAAGAAGAAAAAGAAAAGTCTCACCCCAGGTCAGTGACAACACAAGACTCTCAGCAGCAGGTGGTCGAGTGCTTAAATCCCTCCTGTTTGCTTGTGTGTGGGACAATAAAAGAAGAAGACCTGGATAGTGATAACATGTTTATCATATTTGTGTGTCAGATATTGGAGACGACCAGGCTGACCTGGTGAATGGAGACGCACCAGAAAAAAACACAGATGAGGAGGTGGTGGAGGAAGTGGTCAAAAAACCCAAGAAGAAGAAGTAAGAAACCCTCTGATAGTCACATCATGTATACTGTAATATCAGGGTACCTGTGTGTCCTCAAGGAGTGGTAAACAGTCTGAATTTAAGGCCGTAAAACATATTAATGTCTTAAATCAATCAGCATGCAGTTACACCTAATGTTATATAGATTATTACAGTACATGTAGGTTTACATGTGTTCCTACAGTAGGTATCCTGTGGAGATCAAGCTGAAACCAAACCATACACATCAAATGCAATGCAGTGCACCTCACAGTTAACCAAAACATAAAAGAGAAATAGAAGAAAAAAAAGAAAAACAAATGCATTTACTACATGCATGTATGTGTAGAAGGAAATGGACTTTGTGATTCATGCAGACTGTACTCTCACACATTAAAGGAAGATGATAAAACAGAAGTAATGTGATAAAACATGAGAGAGAAACATAAAACTGCAAGGGAGATAAAACAAAACTCTCCAAGGGTTTATGGACCTGCAGTTCACCTCAGAACAAACAAAAACAAATCAAGCAAAAGACAAACTGACTGGATAAGAGAAACTACATGACAACAAAAAAAGAAGAAAGAAAACTCTTTTCTCTTTTACCTTCTTTCTTTCACGTGTCCAGGAAGCCAAAAGCCGTGGAGTCGCAGCTTCCCGTTGAGCTGGAGGTAGAGGAGGATGACATCATCAGCGACCCCCTGCCCACCATCCCCCAGCATTCCCTGTTCTCCGCCCCGCAGGGTCAGAGCCAGCCGGTGGGAAAACTCTTCGTTGAGAGGAACAGTGAGTAACAAACCTGATGAGGGCGCTGTAATGAAATGACAAAACTTCTGATTTTGAAAAGCTGTAACTGCTACATCACTGGAGCCTGTTAAACCAGCTATGCATAAAGTAATAAATTAATCTAGACGGGTTGCACCATCAATTTAGTTCCAGCGTAGAATTGAAATATAACTTAAAATTTACACCTATCCTATGTCCCAACATCATTTGGCTTGTTGGGACGCCATAAATAAAAGGCAAAATTTATAAAGTTGACAGGCCATGATTGCATGATTGACAAAAAAGGATAGAAAAAGAAAATGGCATCTAAATACATGAATCTGCTTGAGTGTTATGTTTCGCTTCTTAATAACTAAGTTACGAGACCTGTATGTGTGTGTGTGTGTGTGTGTGTGTGTGTGTGTGTGTGTGTGTCTTTGCAGAGCGGTTCCATGCTGCAGAGCGCTCAGACTGGAGGAAGACCAGCGACCAGACTGAGAACTTCCCAGACTTCCAGACCATGCAGCCGCGGTGGACAACCAGAGACGTTTCTGTCAGGGTGCACGCAGGCTTCAGGTGAGATTCAGGTGTCTGTGCTGGTGTGTGTGAACGTCAGTGTGTCACACATCTCAAGGTGTGTGTGTGTGTGTGTATTGTGATTCTTCCATTAACATAGAAGGACCTTAGCAACCACCTAGACCACCAAAGTAACCACCTACAGCACCATAGCAGCCACCAAGAAACACCCCAGCAACCACCTAGTATGCCATAGAAACCAGCTAGAAACACCCCAGCAACCACCCAGAACACCATAGCAACCACCTCGAACATCATAGCAACCACCTAGTACACCATAGCAATCACCTAAAACACTATAGCAACCCCCTAGCAACCACCAAGAACACCTTTGAAACCTGTGGATTCATGGCTGTTAATGCATTGTTTTGATTTCCAAAGCATGCAAACGTTAGAATGTTTCATTTTCAGCAGGCACACCCAAAATTTCTTAAAAAGAAAAAGAATTAGCCTTTTTGGTATTTTTCTTGGTATTTCCTCATTTATAATGTGAATTATTATACTACAAAGAGTTTAACATTTTATTAATTATACTAACAAGTTGAGTGTTGTTAAATGTTTGCATGGATCCGGGTCAGTCTCTAAACGCTCCTGCGCCCTCTTGTCCTGCTCAGGGTTCTGGGTCTGTTCTGCCACGGCTTCCTGGCGGGTTACGCGGTGTGGAACATCATCGTGGTTTACATGCTGGCGGGGCAGCAGCTCACCGCTCTGTCCAACCTGCTGCAGCACTACCACAGCCTGGCCTACCCCTCCCAGTCGCTGCTCTACATGCTGCTGGCCATCAGCACCGTGGCCGCTTTCGACAGGTACAGCATGCTGGATCAATACCTGCAGGATAATTTTTTTTTTTTTTTTTTCAAACCTGTGTCTCTTCTCTTTTCTGTGCACAGTTAGTGTTGTTGGGCTGTCAGGGCTGGTTTCCCCCTTGAGAAGAAGCCGATTGCTGCTACATTTCTCTGTTTTATCCTTATGTCATGGTGTGTGTGTTTTCATGTCAGCCCTGCATTTCATTTCGCTCTGCTTCCTGTCAGTCAGCTGACAGCCACAGGAAGAAATGGGATTCTCCTCCAGGAAATAATCCCCAAAAAACACTTCATTGTCTCTTGGTTTTTTATTCACAGTGTCTTTTTTTTAATCCTAGACAGCAGTTAGTTTCAAGCCAACTTTAACAATGTAAAGTTTCTGTTTTAAAAATGATGAAAAATAAACAAATGTTAACAAATCCAATTACATATGGCACACACTGCAGAATGATAGGGGGAAATGTAAAGTAGATGTAGACAGAATTAAATGGGTTGTAACCTTGATATTCTCCTGTAAAGCTGACAGTGAGAGGCCAGGTTTTCAAATTTAAATGGGATTTTTTTTATATTGATTAGAAGCAAACATAATGGATAAAACATGATGAATCTAGATCATGACCTTTGTTGCATGTCTTTCTTCTCCCTCTGTCTGCCCTGCTTCCTTTCTTTGTACCATCTAATAAAAGGTTAAAATGCTTAAAAACAAACCAAAAAATGTAATAGATCATAGCAGAAGAGACACTGCTTCATGTTAATGCTTGAGGATTTGCAGCAAACCCACCAGGAGGCAGCATCACCAGGGTATAGTCAAAGCTTTGAAGTGGGAGAATGAATGGAGAGTTGAAACAAAATTTGCATCCTAAATAAACGTTTGCAAACAGTTAACAGTAAAACAGTTATGCTGACTGATAAAATGAAGCAGCTTGTAGCACACAGAGAGGAAGTGTGTGAACCTCCGCTTTATGAATTTTGTTTATTAAAAGCAAACTCTGCTCTGCTCAGAATGAACCTGGCCAAAGGCTCCATGGCTGTGCGAGAGTTCATCACTCTGGATCCTGTGGCTCTCGCCTCGTTCTGTGAGTCACCTCTGTTATGAGTCAAACTTCACCCTGTCAGATGAAAAATACATCCTTAAAACATGTCGGTGCAGAAGAAGTTGAAGGTTTTTCCGATGAAGACGTGATGTTTAGTTTCAGCTCACTCTGTCTTTCTGTTCGTCTCCCCTCTCTTCCTCTCCATTCAGTGTATTTCTCAGCGCTGGTTCTCTCCCTCAGCCAGCAGATGACCAGCGACCGAATCAACCTCTACCAAACCTCTAATGGAACTCTGTGGTGAGCTCGACGTTTTTTTTTTTGTTCCCACTGAGATTGTTAAACTTTCATCATTTTATATCATTATGAAGCATGTACAAGACTCCTCAGGCTAATGATGTACAAGAACAAAGACCCCTGCATGTTGGAAGTCATGAAAGGCACACATCAGACACTCATATAGAGAATTCAGCATGTTTTTGAATAGAGCTCATGCTTCTTGGCCTCTGTATTTATGAATTAAAATAAGAAAATATAACTAGAGATCTGCCTCAGTTCAGGAGACACACGCTGCCTCAGTGAAAGCCACAGCCTCTTTGAGTTTTGCAGCTGCTAATGCAATTCAAAGTGTTTTGAGTTGAGGTCATTTCCATGAAAGAGCTCCTCCTGTGACTTTTCGGTTCAGGTGTCCAGGCCTCCCTCTCTCTCTGACCCCTCTCCCCTCTTCCCGTTGCAGGCTCCCAGGTTTGGAGCACCAGATCCTGCACCCCTGGGTGACGGTCAACCTGGTGGTGGCGCTGCTGGTGGGCCTGGCCTGGATCTTCATCGCCACCCGGCCCGAGGTCGACTACACCGAGGGTGAGAGGCACACGGACACTGATCCTCACAGGGGATAGCCTTGATTACATGCTGCTTTCATGTAATTCATGACTTTTTTTTTAAAGGAAAATTCCACCAAAAACCACTGATAAAACAGTTATCGGTGATGTACCTTGCATTTCTGGGCCCATTTTATTGTTAGGTGGTGATTTTTTTCTTATTCCCATGGATAACTGGCCAAACGGAGACAGCAAGACTTCACTTCAAGACAGCCTCAGGGATGTATTGATCACCACAGACTGATGATATCGAACAGTGTAGGAGTATCTGAGGGAGAGAGTTCCTTTAACCAGCTCTGAGTGCCAGTTAGGTGAGATTTACCCCGTAGGATAAAACACTGTGTAAGAACACGTCGTCCTCACCTGGAAAACATCAAAACAAGCAGCTGTTAGCAGTGTTATAATCTTAATAAGAGTCTGATGTGCAAACTGGAGCATTACACTGACAAACTCTTATGTGTGACCTCCATTTTTATTTCAGTTCGAGGATTTTTACAAAACAAAACTGCCAGTACTCTGTTATTTTCAGCATTAGTGTGTGAAAGGAAAAGTAATAACAACTTTACAGTTTGCATTTTCTGATTAGATTCACTTTGGGTTTGCAGGACTGTCTAAAAATGTCCTCATGGCCTCATTTTGCCTCCCTGTGCTTCTCTCTCAGGATACCTAATGTCGATGGAGATTGAGCCTCCCAAACCAGAGGACAAATCAGAGATATCGGCCTAACAGAGAATTACCACCTCAAGTCAGATCTCTACACTGAGATGTGTGGCTTTATTGTCATGTTGCACATATTTTTGCACCACATTTTGCCAGTAAACACTAAATGTACTCATTGTTTGTGGTAGATTATATATTTGTATTTTTTACAGATGAAATATGATTATGCTCAGCTTTTGAAATACAGAGTTTTATCCAACTACAGTGACATGCTTCTTTATTACAAAAGGTTTGAGTTTTTGTTTGGGCTTAAGCATTCTGTGTGTGTATCTTTATGTTTACAGAAACTTAATATTTAAAGAGTCTGCAAATCAGTTTATAGAAAACACAGGCAAGATATTTTACTGTTCCTGATCATATTTTTTACTTTTTACTAGCATATCAGCAAGTCAAGTTTATCCACTTTTCTGCAGTGGCTGAAATCTTTGAGGAAAATTCAAAATAAACAGTAGTAAGCAGTATTAATTTGATGCAAGTTAAGGAGGATGGAGAGTTTTAAAGAGATGAAAATGGCAAATTAATGTTTTTCAAGAATAGAATTGATTTTTCTTTATAATGATAGTTGTTTGCTCTGTGCTTCTTACCGAGTGGAGGTTGTAGTCTACCCAACTTTTTTTATGCCCATCCATGTTTGGGTATAAACTTGGGAAGAATAAGAGCTCAGACTCGTCAAGGCCCCTTAAGTGTCTGCACGATGACGCCTTTTGTAGTCCTCAAGTGTATTTTTATGAATATTTTATACTTTTATTTCACCTTGCTCTGGTTTGGAAACAGGGTTTGGTTGAAACTGCAGACAAAACTTTACAAAAAATAAATAAATAAATAAAAAAGCGGTACAACAACTACTGTTTGTTATCTTCGACTTACTGTAAGTATTAATAAAATAAGCTTTGATTTTTCCTGTGACAAGAGAAAACTGGAGCGGGGCTGTCCTGTGCACAGGCCCCACAATTCCAAGGTATGCCCATGATATCAAAATCAATCAAAATAGGATTTCTATGCATTTCCTAGGAACGTACAGCTTTGCTAAATTTATTGTAGGAGTCCATTCAGTGCCTTGATTTCATGCTTAATTCCCTCCATCAGTGGTCTCGGAGGTGAATTAATCTGATCTGCCACTGGTCTGACATCCAGACCTTGTAATCGATCTCAGAAAAACGATCATGCGCCCGCAGTTTCTGTTGACGTGGTAACGGTAACTTATCTATCAGGGAAATGCACGCACTTTACTCAAATTTCCATGAGTAAAAGTTAAAGAAAAGAAACGACTAGTCATGTTGGACTTTGCCATCTTTGCTGTCACGTTTGTCATCATTTTGGTCGGCGCTGTTCTTTATTTGTACCCGGTAAGTGACAGCAAGTTTGCAGTTAGCTAGCTACGCTAGTTGTTAGCCCATAGAGACTCCTTTCCATGGAGGTTTGTGTTTGTGGCGTTGAGCTCCTTTGAAAAATATGGAAAGTTGTATGATTTGTCTGCAAACGTTCACACACTGTAGAATATGACTGAAGACAAATTTATGAATCATTAGGATTAACTGTCAATTCGTCATGCGTTCAGTACACCGTGCAGCACCTGTTTCAATAAAATTTGAGTTTGCAGAAATACTTCAGTTGTTCCCACTATCTCATGTCACTGTGTTGGCTGAGATAAGCAGCCGGTCAAATCTAAAAGTTGAAGTTTGACTGAAATAAAATGCTGCTTGGTGTGTCATCTGTAGGCCGAATGATTCGCAAAAGGTCTTAAGTCATATTCCACAAACTGCGGTCAGCAAACAAGGTGTGGATGTTTGCCGCCTAGCAAGGTTACATTAAATTTCAATATTTCGAGTGGAGTTTGGCGCGGCGGTGTTTGCCATCTGGGTAACCACATGGCAAACCTGTCTGCTTCAGGAGTGCTTGTAAAACTTAGAACGACATAAGTTTCAACTTGCAAGTTATTGCAGCTTTGCAGCCTGAAATCACTGGTGTGTATTTGCTGATATATCAAATCATAAAATGTTATTGTGGTATAGTTAAAGGGTACTTTCAAAACCTGAGCCTTGAAATAAATAAGAAAGGGAGGTATGTATGTGAGAGGTGGGATAGAGACATTAGAGGTATGGTTGCAGATAATCATGACTCTAAATGG
>OMKZ01036354.1:17565-30957 GCA_900302535.1 Neoniphon sammara | reverse complement strand
GTGCCAGGCCAACTCTAGGAGGACCTAGAGTTCATGTCCACTGGCCCCACCACAGATGTGGTGTCTCATCCTACACAACACAGGGATTGTAATCCTGCCGTCTCCTGACTTTTAGCTGTTGTCTGTGCTCAGTTGTTTGTTTCCCTCTCTTTCAGTTTTCCCACAGGACAAGGGTCACTAGAGGGCACATTGGATATACGAGATCATTGCACTTGCTACCAATCCTCCTTTATTGTCGAGTAAATCCTCTTACCTTGCCATAGACATGACAAATACCCAAAACTCCAACAGATGCTGTCAAAAGGATAGTTTTGGTCATATGCATTATCTCAGGTAGTCAGCGTGGGCCAGTGAAGTAACCAGAATGCATTAAAAGCACAAATGGTAAAGAAGTTCCTGACCTCAAAAGACTGTAATTGCTTGAAAAGCAATTTTGCAAATTTTTTTGCAAGCTTTAATTGAGTCTGTTTGAACGCTGCATGGCCCAAACAAGTCTCATAAGTCCCACAGAAATCCACGAGTCCACATACTACTCTTAAGGCTGGTGTAATAACCACTTTTCAGTTCCAAGTGACTTTTCCCAACAGCACCAAAAAACTCCTCCGTCACTTCTCAGCGTTCTCATGGCACCAGCAACAAGATAGGCAACTTGACTGGAAATCCTTGGCCTAGATGAGAAAATAAAGCTTAAGTTGTCCTTTTAAAAGTAGAACAGAGACGCTCCTCTTGGTTGGATGCAGTAATGTAGTCGCAGTAGCAGTGTTGAGCAACTAATCCTATGTTTTTCTTTGGAGAAACATTGGGTTTCTTCTGATGATTGCCGGCAATGAGAAAGAGAGACATTCTCTCGAACTGAGGCTTGATAATCCCTTTAGTCTCTCTCTCTCTCTCCCTCCTCCCTCCCTCCCCTGTCACCAGGGAGAGTTTGAAGTTTGAAATACAATAAACTAGAAAATGGAAATACAAAAAATAGTACATGCTCAGAGGGGATGTCTTAACTTTTGTACATTTTCTCTCTTAACATCTACATATGTTATACACAGAAGAAAAACAATTTAAGCAACTGTATTCAACCCATTTGAACAACTGAATAACCTTAATTTTAACAGAGTGGCACTAAGAGTAGTAGCATTTTTAACTAAAAGCGCATTAAATTTTGAAGCAATGCGACACATATATTGTTTCTACTTACACTAGGGTTTCATATTTGAGGCCCATGTGCTCAAACAAACATTTAATTACTAGTTTTGACCTAAAGGAGATATACCAGGCCCCACCCCTTTTGGTTTCATCTTCAGCTACATTTACACTACCGGCTTAAATTGGATTTTCCTCCCATGTGACCTCGTTTGCATACAGGCTGTGGTAGTCAGGCTGGTCAGTGTTGTTTTCTTCATGCAGAACAAGTCTTTGAGGGAATGGGACTGCACTTACAGAAAATCAATGGCAATTTCACTATTTAATTTATTTTCAATATAAAGACAGTTTTCAGAACATGTCACGTGTCATGTGTTTGTTTTTTTTTTCATTGAGTGAAATTCAGCTCCTTCAAATCATCCATGTGACTTAAAATACCTGGACCCCTTATGATGGACAGATACATTTTTGAGTCAGATGGGCATACAATGTCCGCAACCCAGATGTGTAACTAAGACCAAATCGAAGTTGATAATGTGGATAGTGTGTTATTATACAGAGTGACATAGAAAAACTGCTGGTCATAACTGATGTCAAATTTGTCGATATGCATTGCTGCATCATGTTATTTGTGCAGCATGGTATTTAAATAAAGAGTCCAGTGACCTGAGGAGTGACCTGAAGTGACCTGAGGGAGTGATTATGATTTCTTACACTGTATTGCTATGTGTAACACTAACAAATTTTGAATGATTTCCTGGTGTTGTATTTCCCTGAATTGGTAGGGTTCACCACACTATGACACTATGAGTTCATGTATTGTTTACTTTAAAATACTTTGATTTTCCCTTCTTGGCACTCATTACAGCATCCTATGTGACAAACAAACAATTATTTACAGGTACTGTTTGACCCAGTATGTTTTCATTCAAATCAATAACCCCTACCATAAAAATTTTACAGTTGAATCAGTGGTGTGCCACAGGTTGGTTTTACCATGGATAAGAAATGAACGTCAGATCACCCTATGTGACACACAGCTAATCTTTTCAGGGCAACCTAAGGAGAGAAGATTCTTAGACGCTGATTCAACTGCCATGAAAATGTCAAATTCATGCCATGAACAATTATAGATCAAGTCTTTTTGTGCCAATATGAACGGTGGCAGAGATGGAGAAAAATTGATTTAGCTTGGCAGTGGAAATCCCATTTCATGTGCAAACGTCTATAATCTGTGGTTGGCTCTTGAAACTGTTAAAGCTGTGCATTAGCGGGAGGGTAATTGGATCCAGCGCAAATAAGCCCATGTCCCGTTACCTAAAGCCATGTTCTCCACCAGTCCCAGACATCCCAAATCAGACCTGGGCTGATTTGTGAATTAACACTTCAGTAATGTTGAGGTGAAAGAGAAGATTTTTACACATCAATCAGCATTTTACATGAGTTTCAGACATGCTGACAAATTAACTATTAATTAATTAATTAAACTTTTTATTTTGCTCATTGGCCCAGATCTGCATCTGTAATATAGAACAGTCAGTTGATATTTGTGGAAACGAACGCCTGTTTCCTAAATCCAGAAACCACAGAGCTGGGTCTACAATTTGAGATGTCATCAGGATTTAAAGTCTGGATCTTTGTGCTGTCTGTTGTTTGTTACACAAGTAAGAAGAAATCAAGAAGCGTAGGTGTAACATTTATTTTGAAGCAAATATGACTTTAACAACTAATTTAGCTGTTGGCTTTCTGAGCTTTGGTTTAAATATATTCTGTCACACCGAGCATAAAATGTCTAGACGAATACAATGGAGAAATGGATGAATGGAGAATGGAGGAATCTCAGAAAAGCTTTGTTATTAAATCAGTAAAACATCACAAAGTGTATTTATCAAGTCAGGTCAACACACATTTTTTAGACAAATATTTTACAAAGTAAGACATTAAAAATGGTTTCTCATAAACATCAAAATAGAGCCTTTATCATTTAAAACTGAACGATAAAAGTTACACTTATTGCATAGAAATGTAGTGATAAGACTGAGGAGACTGAATATTTGACATCTTTCAAGTGCAATTTAGTTTCTATTTAAGTAGTTAGACTGGGGCCATTTTACTGGGACCAGCAGAATGTAACCAGGGCCAAGCAACAGAGCCCTGAGGATCAGAGCCAAACATTGGTCAAGTTCAAAAAATGGACTTCAAATTGAAAATGAAAAAACTAACTAGCTCTCAGTGCCATGAGAAACTCAAGTTCAAAGAACTTCTCTTGCATTCCTCTTACTACCTCTTACAGTCCTTCATTCATTCATTCAGCACATTTCAGACTCTCTTTGCAGCCTAAATCACTACGCTTTTCCTCTTCAGCACCACGGACAGCAGCCAGCAAATAATCAGCAGCGGATTCCCATTATACCGGTGCTGAAGGTGCATAAAGGCCTCATATAAACATCATAAAATAAAATAAAATAAAAATAAATATAAATTTGTCTTGTGCAATGTCCACCACAGATTATATATGTCATTTATGTTGGAATTTCTCAAACAATGTAACACTTTGAACTTTATACTGACCAGTTTTGTAATATATTTGTCCAATAGTGGGAAACAAACAAACAAAAAGTTTGAGTATAATAAAAGCAATAAGAAACAAAAGTATTTAATTGATTTGATTATTTTAATGGTTAAATGTAAAATAAATAGATGCATGTTTACTGCATTAAAAAATAATGAACAGGTCACATTTGCCGTCATGTGTCAGCATATGTTTTTTTTTTTTAATTTTGAGGTCTATATGTGAAAAATGCTTGGCATAAGGAATTAACTTCAACATAATCATCACTAATAAATTTTAAGACCTCACCCGAGACCCTGTCTCTTCCTCTTTCATGTCACCACCTTCCTGAATCTAAAAATGTGACATGGCTACAGTGATACATGTATAAACAAAAGGCCCGAAACACTAATATATCCCATTTTAAAACTAATGCATGAACTTCCATTTATTCATCACAAATTCATTTTAAGAGCTCATGTCACACCCTTAAAAAAATCATCCCTTAACTGTTTAATTAATTTTGGGTGGCATTAGCTGAAATGACACATAAACACACACGTAAAATTATAATTGGTCCTCTTATTATTTGATGCAGAACAGACTATACACTCAGAAAAGAATGGCATGGAATTTTCTTCTTCTTTGATTTATTGCAAAACAGCTTTTAGGTGCATACTGCCACCTACTGTATCATAATGCGTATCATCATAAATTCTTATCTCAAGCTCAGTTCTTTTTCAACAGTGAACATGCATCAGTATGGTATTATTGTCCTCTATCAGTGAAAATACTTCATTCCAGTTCCATTGTGATTTAAGTGCTGTGCTATTGTGTGTACTGTCTGCCAGTTTAGAGGAGATGTTATGTCCAAACAGTTCATTTAACAGCAACACTCCTGTCTCCCCCAGATAATTGTTTCAGTTCTTTACTGACACTTAATGGATATTCATAATAGAAATAATTGCTTATACTGGCATACATACTATTGACACGCAAGAGGAACCACCCACAAAATACAGCGACTTGCCATGAACCAAAGGGCCATGCTGATTCTACTAAATTCTATTTCTATGATTGTGCTGCAGAAATAAAGTGTGGCTCTGCTGTTTTCAGTGTCATCCGGTTTGGATTCTTACTGAAGATGAGCTCATAGTGAAGAATCTGACTTTCAAGCGACACACTTCAGTCACTTTAGACTGAAGCTGCATTGAAGCCTTATGTTGATTAGTTTCTCCCTATCAGCACTACACCAACCAGTACAAAGGTCATCTCCAGCCTGACTCTGGTCTTGTTCTCTTTAAACACAAGCAAGAAACTGTGAGAGCTGACTGGAGCCAAGGGGAACAGCACTTCTTTACAGAATCAACAAAATCGGTGCGTCACAGGATACTTCAGTGCAGAAAATGAACATTCAAGCAGCCAGTTGCAAAACAGACTGTGAAGGCTAAATAATCAGTGGATACAGGCTTGCCAACAGGACACACAGAGCACTAAGACAAAAAGAGCCCCCAGAGCCCCAGGTTCTCTTGTATGTAAACTGATTTAATTGTAGATGTGTGGTGAACATGCTTGACTGCAAGCTCCTAGTGAGATAATCCAGGTACTGCTGGCCAGATTATTAGTGTGGGTGGGTAGGCACAGCAGGCACTCAGGAGTTTAAAAGGGCAGGGGCAAATCTCATTGGCATAATATGAGAATGTGGATTTTTTTCTGTTGTAACAAAAATAGCAAAGCAGATGATCGCTGTCTTGAGGAAAAAAGAGAAAAAGTACTGAGACTTGAGTAAAAGTAGAGCAGGAAACTAATGGATAATCAATGAGGTGATTACGTAAAATCAGGCCTATATTTGGTAGTGTTTTTGTCTTGTGGATTGGTCTCCCCTCATTCGTGCATCACTTGCGATATGTCAGACGTCAGTGATCTGATTTTGATGAAACTTGGTGGGATGATTAATCTCGCCACTATGTTTTCAAAGTTACCTTGATTGGCCCACTGGGGAGCAGCAATTACAGGTCAAAACAAGGTGACATATTTGTTACTGATTGGCCCAGAGGGGGACTACATCATTTGTTGTGGAACTGACATGTTTACTGTTGCCTTACTGGAAGAAAGGGAAAATTGCATAATGTCAACCGTCACTGGCTCTGACCTCCTTTGATAATTAACTGATTGAAAAAAAATAGATAAGGAGGAAGATTCTGCTGCATAAAACTAAAATCAGATGAAAAGACAGGAGTAGTACAATAATCGCATCCAAGATATAGAGAGAAGTTGGTGACGATTTTTGTTCCATTATATCTTTCATAGAGTACTGAGTGGTGCACAAGCATGAATACAAGACAACTGTACTTCAAACTGTTATGACTATTTATTACTGTTTCATTTTACTGAACCAACAACAGATGGACCTTAAAGTACACCTTAATGTTACAGTACACGCCACTGCCTGTATGTGCACATATAAAAATAGAATCATTTGCTTCTATAAATTGTAATACAAGACCAAAAAGTTGAAAAGTGTCCAAGAGGATACTAAAAGGTCACTTACAGC
The DNA here is from genome assembly GCA_900302535.1 of Neoniphon sammara. Taxonomy (NCBI): domain Eukaryota; kingdom Metazoa; phylum Chordata; class Actinopteri; order Holocentriformes; family Holocentridae; genus Neoniphon; species Neoniphon sammara. Next base: position 24,715 of record OMKZ01036354.1, on the reverse strand, counting down.
ATCATATTTATAATGTCAGCATTCCACACAGCAGTACTAGAGCAGTCCAGAGATGGCCATCATTATTCCAATACTCTTCAAACAGTGAATAAACACTGCTGCTATTAAAAAATTGTCATTCACAACCCTTATCAATAGAAAAGCATAGTAACCAAACTCCTAATCAAACACTTGGAACATAAAGTGTCGAAAACAGACGCGAAACTCTATTTGTGAAGTAAAACCTATTAGTAAAACACATTGTGGGGAGTCACCATAGTGTAACATTGACATCTTTCAGTCTAAATAAGGGGAAATAAAAATACACAAACGCTCCTATTTGGACTATACTACAGTGGATTCTGAAATGATAGCAAACGGACTTAATAAAGTGCAACATATTGAAAACTGTGCATGAAAAATATCTTACCCTCTACTCTATTGGCTGATGATGGCCCAAAAAAAAAATCTTCCACACTTCAGATAAACTTAAAACGTACAGTATCTTAAAAAAAGTCTCAGTATTTTAGGAGCAAGAAACCATCAGAGGATTCCTTTGATTTATATTAGCAGCCAAAAATATATTCAAATTCAAAGAATAGTTGAGGATTTTTAGGAGCCCACTGCATTAATCACTCAGCAATAACCAAACACACTTTTATGTCATCTAAAATGTTCTTACATTTTTTTTCTTTTTTTGTTTCTTTGAAAGATTCACATTCCTTGGCACGGTGCAGCATCACATGCAAGCTACTCAATATGTTAGTAAGAGACAGAACTGTTTGTGCGGACCTGACTGTGACTGTGAGACTGAAGGTTTTGTTCCCTGTTGAATGGATAGCGAATAGAAAAAGCATCTAAAAATCTTGAACCTGTCCTTCAGAAAAAGAGGAAGGAGTGACTCTTTCCAGCACTTTGTTTAGAGAAGACGATACTTAGGTTGCAGAAGCCAGACAGTGGGAGCAGCTAGCTACCACACCGCAAGGCCGACTTTGTACCAACATGCTGAGATGCCTCTTATGAATGAGCGGTGTCAGAGAAATGACATATTTTGAACCATGAAATGTGTAAAACATCTTGACTGAAGCTTATTCATTCTGCATGCGTGCACATCCTGAAATCTTCTGTGAGGTTGTCTTTCCAGTTGAAATGTTCTTAGTTAAGAGAGACTTCACTGGGTGCGTTCCAATGTGCGATGACTTCTGAGCTTAATGACCCCCTCGTCTTCTGCGAGCTGGACTCCCCTTTGATTTTGAAATGTGTCCGTCACCCCACCAGAAGCTCAGGACGGTCTGGCACAGCCCAGTCTACTTTAAAAATTGCACTAGAAATCATTTGAAACAAGGTAAAACAACAACAACAACAAAAATCCTGGGCTATGTCCAGACTGAGAATAAATGTTTTCTTTCATTCCTTTTCAACTTCACCTTTAGCTCAAAAGCATTCTGGGCTACCGAGCACCTCACTTCAGAAATGTAACTCTAAAAATAAATGAAAACACGGCTAATAAATATGTCTTTAAAAAAAATACAATCACATTGCTTCATGCTGTATGTCCCTCCTCAGCGCCGAGAGCCTCAATCTGATGATTAGTGTCATCTGAGACAAAACCTACAATGGGAGAGGCATTCCCATTATAGTGGAAATATTCACATCTCTTCCACTGATGTCCCCTTTAGTGTCACTTAGTGTCAACTAGACAATATTTCAAAGCAAATTTTCAAAGGGGAAGCACATATTGAGGGAAAAGCTATGCTCAATTACTCTGACTTCAACCGATCCCTTTGTGAAACAATAAAATGACAAGGTGAAATGTTGGCGGGCCTGAAAACAGGAACTTGTTCTGCTGGGTTTTGATCAAGCGGCAATTTTTGTGCGGGATGATTTTCAACCTCGTTTTTTTTTTTTTTTCATTATGGGTTTTGAAACTATTTCGACTGACGTCCCTCCTCAGTGCATATCGGTAAGGCTGTCTCACAAACTGAGTGGTTAAGAGGGCAAGGCTGAAGTCTGGAGGTTGTGGTGTCAAGTTGACAGGGACATCCAGGCAGGGAGGAGACTGTGTTAAAAAAACAAAACAACACACAAATAAGCTTTGTGGAAAAAGCTGATGCTATATCAGAGTTGCTGGCTCCTAGTGCTGGGAAGAGTGACAGTGGGAGTCTGCTACACTGATCCCAGAGCAGTGTCTGGTCTATGACGAGGTGCTGTAGGACGAGGACGTACTCCTGCCCGTCTTACGTTCATAGTTCACCAGTCGCTGACCAACCAGGTATCTGGAGGAGAAACAGCAGAGACAACAACTTTTATTATTTAGTATTAACAAAAGTTGTGGATTTTACTTCTTTTGTTTTTAACATGCTAAAACAAGTCAACAAGCAATATTGCAAGTCATATGAGCGCAAGTCACCAAGTAGCGGGCGACCCATCTACACTATGCCGATCGGAGACGAAGCTGATGTATTACCCACAACTGTTGCAGGGTTTAAAATGTCAGACTGAAATGCTGCTAACACTGAACTCAAGTCCTGGGATTTTGGGTAAAAGGGTTAATACAAGACTTGGCTTTCAATGCTGGGCATCTGCCAGACAAAACCGTTCAAACATTGAACTGGTACAAACAAAACAATACCACATTCCTCCACTTCTGGCATCTCTTCGCTGTTTACCTGTCAGGTTTAGAATTGACTTTTAAGATTTTACAGATTATTATGGATAAGGGGACGCACTGAGGCACCATATCAATGTATTTCTCTTCATCTTTATTTGTCCAATTGAATTTAAACTCGTCAGACTTGTGTGTGCTGCAGTGCACTGACATATATTGACTGGCACTGATTGGAGTCTCTCTTCTGCCCCTGTGACATCCCATCACAATCAGAAGAAAACATTGAGCTTGTTTGTATGTGTGTGTGCTTTGCGATCTACTGACTTGTCGTTCTTGATGTGCTCATAGAGGCGTTTGAACTGTCGTATCTGGAAGGACAGGATAGCCAACAGTATGACCACCATCAGCAGGAAGGGATAGATCCTCCTCTCCACCAGGGTCTGCATCTCCTGCTGCACACCTGCAAAGAGAGAGACCAAATCACAATGACTACGAGGTAGATACTCCATTTGAATGGGGGGACACAGTCTGCGTATGTGGCTTGACTCCTTGAGATGTGGGAATGGGGTAAGAGTAAAATAGGGACAAACTAAAATGACTTACACTTAGAATTGCAAAATTATGGCTAAGTGAAAATATCCCGCTTGTTGGAATTGAAATTGCTACAGGTCTGATTAGCGCTGCAACAACATGTTAGCTAATGTTTTCCTAGCTAACATTGCTGCAGAGCTCACTTGCTAAAAATGTGAACATGCAGTAGCAGTGTTGAAGTGAGAAAGTCCATGACTGACACCAACGCTAGTGCTTTGCTAGCCCTCACCTCTTTTAATGTAACGTTAGATTGGTAAAATAGTCCTCAGCGTGTCTTGCTAACAAGCTAACAGTTACTGTCACTCACTACTGTTTGTTGAGCCTAGTGGAGGATAACAGGTGCAGGTGAAGAGTCAATCAAATGGCAGTGAGAGGAATAAAAACAGAGGCTCTGTTCTGATTGGATCGCTCCACTTACATCTGAAAGTAACTTTTAATCCCCTGCAAAGCCAACGTTTGACTCAGGACAAGTCAACTGATAGGCCCCTCTCTGCATAGACTTCAGATTCTTGCAGTTTCATGTTTTCTACACCCAAGAAGGTGGAGGGGGGAAAAATCAGTCCTCCTTTCCCACTCACTACCGTGAAAACTCATATTCAGAGATGCCAAAATATACATGCATGACACATGACACACAGACAAGCACAGAGACTTACCCAGCAGTGGCACGATGCTTTTAGAGATGGTGTAGGGCAGACAGAGGGACAGCAGCAGCACACAGATGACAGGGGCGGCCAGCTTTCGCACGATGAAATGGAGGTCGATGTTTCGGATACCATTAGCATAGACCTGCAGGAGAGAGAGGGAGATGCTCACAGGTTCATTTCACTCCCTTCTGATTCCTATTCAAATTTTTTATTTATTTATTTATTTTTTTGCCGTTGCCACAACAGGACATCTGGAGCAGTTCTGATAACTTGCAGGTTTAGGCAATTTGAAAAAAGAATAATGGTTTGACTGAGCACTGATTTGCAAATATGAGGCTGATGCCACTGTCTGTAAAACAGTACCTGGCGTCAAATGCCAGATTAGTGATCAGGGCCCCATTCCTTGTACATCGCTTAATTATCCTCATCTCACTAACTCATTTTTGGCGTTTTCTTGGACACCTGCACGCTCTCACTTTGAAATAAGGGGAAGATGAGTAGAGAGATGAAACTAGGATCAGTGAGCATCTGATTGGCTGCACGACACCGTGACCAGATAGCAGCTTGTTTCACTGTGGCTGAGCAACACACCACAACCTCTAAAATGAAAGACTCATTGCGACAGATCAAAATAATTGTGTGAATTAGGCACCAGTTACTTGCATCTATGACAAGTATGACAAGTTTTATGACAAGTTTCACTCAACTGAATTAATTCTAACTTCAATTAATAATTGTCAAAAAGATGACTCAAATATGGCTCAATCAACTAAATAATTTAAGTGTGCAGTATACCTTATGTGGGTCCATAGATCTAATTACATAGATCTAATTGACACTAATGTTAAAATGAATTCATTTTTATCAGTTTCAGTGTAGCTGATTTCAAACTAATTTAGATTCTTCTATTTTCTGTTCTTTTACTGAGACTGTTTTATATGGATATAGCAGATGCAATCTTTTGTGTTGACAGACAAGCTAAGAATGTTGATGTTTATTTTAGGTTCATACATTTAACTCTTGGTAGAATGATTTTAATAAATGTGTAAGCCTATCTTTCAAAGCACCAAAGGATCTTGGTGTTCCTTTCTAAAAGCTTGCCTAATCATATTAACACTTTTATCTACAGGCTCCTCTGTGAGGAAGTGAGCTCATGAATGGGGAGAAGCTTTAAAAGTTATGGTCATAATCCAGCTAACTCTGACTGAACCTGAGATTTTGCAGGTTTCAGTATAAGGAGCTGCTGCTGTGTGACAAATTAGACTAAATCTTGATCTTGTCTTGAGGAACCAAAAATCCCAGGTTTAGGTCAAACTGTTAAACTAATCCAGCTAATTCAGTTATTTGAGAAACACGGCCCAGTAGCAACAGGCTTCTAAAAATCCTCACCTTAATTTTAAAAATGCTACTGCACTTACAGCAATCCTCCATTCCAAGTGGACATTAGATTTCATTTTAGGGTTTTCATTTTAGATATTTCCAACTGTAGCTTTGTCATCTTTTACACGCCATGTAAATGTCAGGAGTCCCATTTTCTTCCTTGGTAATGAAGCTAGAAGGTTATGTCACTGACCTGCTCGATGACAGTTTTGAGCCACCACTGAGGGCCCATGAGTGTTATGGCGGCGATGATTTTAGCATGGAGCACGCCCAGAGCCCAGTCCTGCCACACACACACACACACACACAGACACACACACAGCATCACAGATCACGGTTACAGCCAAAGCACAATGAGGGTTGTCTCAAAATGTTAATAACTTTTATTTATCAGTGAAAATGTCCAATATTTGGAACATCAGTCGCAGGCAAACTAAATCTACAGCTGTCATTTTGCATAGTAATTAATTACATCACACTGGTGCTTTCTGTCAGTAATTATTCAGCCTCTTCTGCCCGCTTTCACCATGTTCTTTACACCACAGTGTGGCAGTGGATAACAAGACTGGGCAGCAATGTTAAAGGGATGGTAAGATAAATATGTAATTATCCAGTAAAAACATGAAACTGAAGTCCTTTCTACGCAGAGAGAGGCCTATCAGTTGATTTCTCCTGAGTCAAGCGAGTGATTTTGCTGGGGATTAAAACTACTTTCACATGTAAGAACGGAGCGATCCGATCAGACCACACCTCAGTTTTTATTCCTCCTGCCCTCATTTGAGTGACTCTTCAGCTGCACCTGTTATCCTCCACTAGGCTCAGCAGACAGTATTAGCACACTGATTTTGTGCCATTCCTAGATATAAATCCATTTTACCAAGGATTATTTTACCAATCTAACATTCTATCAGAAGAGGTCAGAGCTAGCAAAGCACTTCAGTCTTAGATGAAGCTTCATCTAGGGATGGTGTCAGTCATGGACTTTTTCACATCTACTACTACAAGCCTCCAAAGTGTAAGTTTTTAACAAGTGAGCTCTACAGCATTGTTAGCTAGGAAAGCTTTTGCTAACACAGACAAGAGTAACATAGACTTGGCACAGAGTTATAGTTAGTTACTTTTAGGAACTCTTAAAATCTTGGCGGAAAATCTGTTTTTAACTGGGTTTACCATCCCTTTAAGGTCACTGAATGCCTGCAACAAATGGCTCTGTCTACCTCTAATAAAATGTGTGTGTGCAGCAAAAAACAAGTACTTTCTGATCTATGTATGTAAGTCATCCAAAGCCCTACCTGCCAGGGGTAGAACAGAGGTGTCTGGTCCAGTGGCACTCTGAGAGGAGCAACTATGACCACTTCAAACAGCAGACCCAACAGCAGAGGAATCACCCCGGCTATCAGCACAGCCACCACCACAGTCTTCAGGATCTGTTCTCATAAACACACACACAGACACCATGAGGACACGTAGCCTTTTTTTTAACCAAGGCTAGACATGCTGTCCTCGCTTTGAAGGGCTTATAATAGCATCTGGTCCTCATTTTCACACGTGACACATGCTGCCAGTCCAGCATGAGCAGCAGACAACAACCACTTTTAATGTTTTTACTATGATTAAATAACATTCTGATTCACTATTTAGGAACCTGATGAAGCACATGAACTGACTTGAGACCTTCAGTGGGTAACATGGGAATACTTCTCTTCATATACAGTCTTTCATTGCAAAGAACCCTATACTACATGTTGTTTCATCCCATAATTCTGTAATTGTTGCTGTAAAAAAATCCAAAAAATAGATAATTCCATTCACAAAAGTTTGTATTTGGTAGGCAAAGGTCTTGGAATTGCTTATAACTCAAAGTGAAAAAAGATTTTCCCACCATGTTTGCTACTATAATTTTCCAGGCCTTAACTTACATCTATTGAAAAATACATGCAAAACA
>OMKZ01036346.1:0-11283 GCA_900302535.1 Neoniphon sammara | reverse complement strand
TTTGATTGCTGAGGCTGAAATGGGATTTTAATTTTAAACACAAATTGTTTAAAAGTGAATATTAGTCACATTACAGTTGTTTGTTTCAAATCACAAAGTTTCCTCTGCAGATTGCATTGTCTGGTTTTCTCTCTTATTTTGTATTTTAACTCCTCTACCTACATTTCTAAAATGATATTTATGATATTTATAATTATTTTCTAAAGGATGGGAGCTAATTTAGCTCCTTGATTGATAAACTCTTTTACAGACGGGATTTTCTAGACTTCAGAGGTACAGAATGATGGATTTCAAGTAAGAATGATTCAGTTTTTTCTTGTGTAAAAGTTGAATTTGTGATATTTTTTTTTCCCTGGCAGGTCTGTCCATTCTGGAGCTCTGTCTGATCATCGCCATGAAACACCTCAACGACATCTACGAAGGAGAGCCCTTCAACCTGCAGATGGTCCACAACGGTACGACCGCGCTCCTCGTGTTCAGGTTTTGACTTCCAGAACACAGAAAGAGGAGAAAATCCCAAATGTGTTGATATGAAGGGCTTTGAGGGTTTTGAGGAAAAAGCCAAAAATATCAAATCAACCTCCAGATGGTTCACAGCAGAGAGACTGGACAGGTTGAACAGTTTTTAAAGTTAGAAAACACTGAAAGAAGAGAGGAAAATGTTTTCCAGGTTTGGTTTTTATTGGTTTTTACATCAACCGCATTGAACTGGATAATAAAATTTATGAAGAAGGAAAGCTACAACAATGATGAAAATGCATAAATGATAGATAAGGGAAATAAGAAATGGAAAAATAAGAAATGGATCAAAAATTCAAATTCTGGTATTTAGTCGAATCAAAGAGTCAAACAGCAGCCAGCGTGTCGTGCTGAGATTTTATTTATTTTTTTCTCATTATTTTTCCCCTCTTTGTCTAATTTCTCAGAGTTTAAGAAGTTCCTGCAGAGGAAATCTCACTCCATCTACAACTTTGAGCAGCCGGTCATCATGAAGGTCAGCACACACACATCATACACCAGATGGATGTCCAAAATGTCTGAAATAATTTAAAACAGGAGGAGTGAGAAGATTTGTAGGATGGGAGGCCGCAGTGAGAACCGAACACGATTCAGTTTGTTTTGTCGTCTAATTTGCTGATTTGTAGATAATCAAGTTATTTTTAAAGAGATGATATTCAGCATGTGGGAGAAAAAAAGCGGCACCTTCTCTCAGGTGGAGAGTTTTAGTGTCTCATGATGGGACGTGATGAAGAGACTTTTTCCACCCTGACAAGAATAATGTCCAATGAAAAGGTAAAAAAAAAAAAAAAAAAGATGTTAAATATTGGTAGAAAACACTGTCATTTGTTGAATCAGAATTAGTAACAAAATAGTTCCAATTTCAAGACAAGATCCCTGTATTTGAGAAGTGTTAAACGATAGGTCATGTTTTGTTTTGTTTGACAGAATAGATGCGTAGTGTTTTTGAAAACAATTCACATTCGACAGATAACGCACAACCACACAGACGTTTTTAAAAGAATACCATTTTGAATTTTCTGATTATTTTTCCTCACCTGACACATTATTTGATTCCTCATTTCCCAAAAGTCCAAAGAGGAAATTTGCATGTTTTAATAAGCCATTTTTCTGGAGAAACTGCAGGCTAAACATCTGAACATTTTTAGGAACAAAGTGAGTGAAAAATACCCGACTAGAATAAAAAACCGGGCGCGACAGTTAGATTTACAGTTGCAGAAACAGGTTTTGCAGGTTTGGATTTAACCCAAACACCTGATGGAGATAATGAGCGGCCGACATTGGAAAACTGGTTATACTGGGCAGCTCCCAGTGTGAGAGCGTGCAGCTGTATGAATATAGAAAACAGTCGTGTTATTTCAGTGTAAAGGTCCGTCTTCCCGTCCCTCCTCAGGCCTTCGAGCACCTGCAGCAGCTGGAGCTGGTCCGGCCGGTCGACGGCTCGGCGGCCAAAACGCAGAGGGAGTACCAGCTGATGAGACTGATGCTGGACCACAGCCAGATCATGGAGGCCCTGCAGAAGTACCCACAATGCCCCACCGACATCAAGCAGTGGGCCATGTCGGCGTTCGGCTAAATCGTCCCTCATGCACCTGTTTATCCTCTGCAGTGGAATAAACTATACTGAACACCAGTTTTGAAAGTATAACTGCTGCATAAGACCAGAGGAAACACTGCCACGGTGAAACGATGACATCATCAGACAAAATATGGCCGCCTGAATCACCGGAGGACGAATGCGGCTGCCGGTGGTGTGAGGAGTGAATCCAACGATGACGGCGAACACGTCGGATTGAAGCGCAAAGCTCGTGAAGCGATTTCAGAGTTGCCACGATTTTTGATGTTTTTCTATTAAATGACTGGAGACGATCAGTTTTGTTCCCACATGAAAAAGAGACAAAATGATCAGTGTCATGACAGGAAAATAAATTGTGATATTGGGATTACAAGGTTCTGTCAGGGTGGATATTTGAGCGTTAGATATTTGACAAGACTGTATTTTTTTTTATAATATTTAACGCCAACAGGCTCTGTTTTGGAAAAATAACACCACACAGGCATAAAGTGATAAATATGTAGAAAATAAAAGTGAGATTTCACACTGCATCTAATTGCAAGCTCAAGGAATTCAGGTATTTTTAGGTCTAGTTGGTAACTGAAGTTCTTGTCCTCTATATTTCATAGATACCAAATCCTGGACTTCAAATGATGGTTTGTGCCTGAAGGTTTTGGCTGCAGGCTGAAACCTGCCTGTCAGACACTTAGTGAGCTGTTAGGGGATCAAATATAAAATAAAACCGCTAAATCACAAAATCTACCAGTCAGCAAAGTTTTCAAACAGACTTTTGGAGTGGTGCACTGTGAATGAAAATGTGTGTTGTGCCTAACTGCATTACTACACTAATTCTGGAAGATTTGCTTATGTATAAAGAATCTTCTTCTTGCATTTTTCCCATTTCTCGTGTACTTTTCAATAAATTTGAAATTATAAAAGTGAAATATCTGTTCCAGCATTCCAAGGGGCTTTAAAAATCCACAAAATTGTAAGTTTGGAGATGTGAGGAAAATAAAACAAAGACTTGTAAGGTTAAGAAAATGAAGCAAGGGCCTTGAAGATTTTTTAAATATAAAAATGTAGAACCAAAAATCATTGGGAAGAGTCATTTTGAAAATTTCTTGACTAGATCAGGAGTAAAAAGTGAGCTCTTTGTGATGTCTAATTCTTACCAATATTGTGTCTAATTTGAAAGCACTAATTTGGAGTCCTTGAATTTCACCTTGAAAGTCACTGGAAGACCTGGAAACTCACTGAAACTGTCCAGTCCTCTGCTCTCTGCTGTAGGTTGGTGCTTCATTTGCTGAATGCTGCCCTCTGCTGGTGGACTCCGCACTGAACACCAGCCTGTGAGGGGGGTTAGACAGACTGCCTGTTACTTATTAAAGGGATGCTGTTTCAGTTTCTGGTACTGAAAGTGAACATTTCTCCCAACGTGCCCTTGAGCAAGGGCATTTAATCCTCATGTTCCATTGCTAGCTTAAAATCAGCTTAAAAACTGACAAGAGGACGTCTGTTTGCAGTCATGTCCTTGCGAAATTTTAAATACAGTTTGAGTGTGATGAAAACAGTTCATTTCATTTCGTTTTATTTCACAGGGAATTAAACTTTCTCCAAGACTTTTCATCCTCTGTCAGTGTTGTTAAATTCCCTTAAATAATGGGAGTAATAATAATTTAATACTCTTGATTCCTGAAGGACTAGGACTTATGGCTTTATTTTCTGTGTTCATTACCAAGGTGAATTCTTTGTTTTTATGCTCTTTTGATGACAAGAGTTTCCCTGAATGGGATAATTACAAAGATCTTGACCATGAAATCGATTTGGAAGTCATGGGATTGCATTTTCCTCCATCCTGGAAACCCAACAATCCAAACAAGAAGAAAAGATCACACTTAATTTGATGCTCAACTCACTGTCATGTGGCAACAACCCGTCATTAAAAAGTACTGAATTTCAGGTGATGCTTAATGCGAGAAGTAGTTTATGGATATTCAATATCTGGGTTAGGCTAAATCTTTTTAGAGTGGCATAAATTGAAATAATGCAGCAGAAAGGCAATTGAGACTTTGTTGAGCGTCTACTTTGAGGCTTCTTTTGCTGCCTTTGATGCACCAGTAATTTAAAAGCTCTTCTTCTTCTGACTGACTTTAATTGTTGGTGCACTAATGAGCACTGAAGCTTCAGGGCTTCCATCAAATGTCTCCTTTCACACAGTAACACAAGACCGTTTCAGTGGAAATTTACCTAATAAAAGGTAAGGTAAATGCCTGGAAGTCTTGGCTGTGATGAAAGAGGAATACGGTAAGTGACAGGAGATGACTTGGAAGAAAAGGATTAAAGTTGAAAGCAGGTTTTAGGAAAATAAGAAAAACTAAAAGCTGTAAAATAAAATGTTGAATCCCTCATGATGATGCTCCCCGGTTGAGGTTGATGTCCGTCGCGATGCCTCCGTCTTGGCTGGGTTACCCTGGAAACAGCAGCACCCCTCTCCACAGGGTGTTAACATGGATCTTTAATCCGGGTTGCGTCTGGATCTGAATCAGCTGGATGCCAAACACCTGACACTAAAATGTGTCTTCAGTATACACCGTGAAACCAGATTTCTCTTCCCCACATGCAACACTTCCTTTTTCTAACATGCCCCAAAAAGCAGAAACTCCTCGCCTCCAATTTTGACCCATCCAGTATCCTGAAAATCCATTTTTTTTACGCTGTCTGAAGTGGTCTGATTTCCCTATGGTTTTGGGCTATCTCCACTCCACACCTATCTGTGGAGTGGAGATACATTGCATTTAGATGTTTATCTGTCCAAATGAAGATATTTGTTTAAAAAAGAGATATCCACTAATTCAAAAAAAAGGGAAGACAAAAGACTGTGATGCTTTTTAAGGACAGCAAGCATCTCAAGTCTGTGGTTGAGAAAATATTGTACAATTACATCTAGAAATTTAGCTGATGCTCTTATCCACGGTGACTTACTGAATCCTGTATATTTTAAGAATATTGAATGATGAACTACAAACATTTTGGAATCAAATGGATCTCAGGCCACCACAGCTGACTTGGATGATCACATTTCCTATGGTGCATTTACATTTACATATGATTCTTTTGCAAAAAATCATAAAGAATGCAGGTTAACGTGGTATTTAAAGGGTTCTTGATCTCAAATGGATTGCAATTAAAGTTAAATAAAAGAAAACATCAGTATTCACAATCTAAAAACACATTTATTTACATCACGTGGATCACTTCAGCTGATAAAAACCATGGCCGGCTGGTATTAGCCGAGCATCTCCGAGTTACAGTGCTGATCAGGGATCAGTTTTGTGGTCCAGGTGATAATGAGTCCAGGGTTCCTGAAGTTTTTAATAATGTAATGCTTTAAGTTCTCTTTTTTTGTGATGCCGTTCAGTATGATGTATGCTGATGCTAGCTGGGTAATGTGACTGTCAACTAGCCTGTATCACCCTAAAGTTAAAGATTACACTTCAGAACAACAAATACAACAGCGAGTTTATGGCTACATAAGGTGTGTATCATGATAGAAAAAATATTTGAAAACTTTTTTTTTCATTCATTCATTCTTTTACTCAATTTAAACTATTTCATGACTCAGAAAGCAAATTAATTTGCTGTACTTTTCCACACATGCTAAGGAACCCTGTGACATTACCACTGGAGGCCCTGTTCACAGATCCTGGATTAGAGCTGCAACTCTGAGAGCCTTGAGAAATGTGGGGTCAAAAATGCTTGTAGTGTTTCTGTGTTACAATTTCAGCCTCAGCAACTCAACTATCCTGTGAGTTGATCACAGCAGCTAACAAAGATAGTCTTGCTGGCGAGGTCATTGGAGTTCAATGTTTCCTCTAATTCTTGGCGAAGACTGGGAGATTTTGATGTGTAAAATCCAGGTTGACTTTGGATCTATTCTGAATATCAGTTTCAATAACTGTTGTGGGGAATTTTGACACATGGAATAACTGTGTTGTACACTTTAAAAGAGCTTTAAGGAACCTCTGGGGTGAGTCAAAAAGCAACTGTCAGGGGACCCAGGAAGGCTCCCTGAGGAACACCTTCAAGAAGGGATGAACCTTCTTCAGAGTGGGATAAAGTGTTTTTAGTGTGTATATTGCTCATATTAGTTCATTTTGGAGCAGTTAGGGACAATTTTTTGCAGCAGCAGGGCGGGGCATCACTGCTGAGATAATGAAGATAAAAGTATACATGAATGTAGAGGAAACACTGAAGTTCAACACGCACTTATAAAGACTCAGTTCTTAGAGTATATAGTGATACAGGTATTTATGTTCTCATGTCTGTACAGATCCTAGACTGCTTAAGTATTTGGGGCAACAGGACACAATGTTTCACTGATAGTTATATGCACAGCAATGTGAGGTGCTGGGCTGGGGATGTCACAGTAGAAAAACGTAAAGCCTGCACACTAAGAAATCCATTCATACACCTTTAATTGAGAATGCTCTGATTCAACATTTACATTGCAGTCAAGTCACAATGACGTTGGCCTACAGTTATGGCTAAAATGATCTTGCCTCAGTTGGCTGAGGTTGTACCACATAACTAAAACATCCTTAGATTCAAATCTAGCTCAGGATGATTGTCACTTCTCCCTACAGTCAACTGTCAAATAAAGGTAAAAATAGCCATTATTTTTCATGCAATCCACAAAGTCTCCATTTGCCTTCTGGCTGGACTGCACAGTCAGCTAGCTACTTCAAGGCTCATAGAACAGATCGTGGTTCAGTATCTTGGTTGAGAATACTTTAGCAAACACCAACTGTGGTTATTAAAATTGGAATATATGATGATAGCCCTCGACTGAAGTGTTATAAGTAAGAGGTGTATGAACGGAGCTCAGAGTGTGTCAGTTGTACTCTTTTCCACAGAGACAGGGCACAATCACACGAAACCAGCCAAACGCAAAGCCCTCTAGAAGTTACACAGGGCCGGGCTCAATTCATCAAAGTACACACAATACTGGAATCCAGGAGTTTGAAGAACATTCATTCTCGGTCATTTGTCCATAGATTGAATAGAAAGAAGCACGTTACAGTTTATTATTTTTTTTGTTTGTTTTGTTTTTGTTTTTACTTTTGAATTCATGAAAGTATTTCCTGAATTGAAACTGAATACCCCCGTCCCCCGTCCCTCCCCAACACCAACCATAAATCGTGCCTACTCGTCCAACTTTACTATGAGTTGGCATCTGACCTCTGATCCCCATAACCTCAGGCCTGTAAATTAAAAAATAAATACAATATATCAATATGCAAGGTCACGGTTAAAAAAAAAAAAAAAGAAAAAAAAAATGCTACAAGTTATTTGTGTATGTGTACTGAAAATTGCTCCTGCAGTTGATCCTACAGAAGAGTAGGGTAGTTTGCGGCACTGGTTGCATATAACTCGCTAGAACTGAGAAAAGCATAGTACTGAATCCCTGAATGGTGTTTGTGATTTGGGTCGGTTTCCCAGGCACAGGTTAAACCCAAGCTTAATACTGAATATGTTCCACCAAACAAATGCTGGCACATCTTTTGCGGTGACTGATAGGTTCCTTTCTACCAGACACTTTGGCAGGGAAGCAACTATTACTTGGAGACTATTTTCTTCTTCTAAAAATCCAGTTGGCTGGTGAAATACTGTAACTGAATTTTGTGATTTACCAGGCCCCCATGGATCGTGGACAAAAAGTCATGGCTCGTCTGATCCTTTGCCTGTCTGGGACACAAGATGGGCAGGTTTTGCCCTGAGAGGCTCACTGTGTCCCTCTGTAGTTGATCGGGCCATTTCACTTTTTCTTCTTTTGAGTTTTACCTGATAATGTTTTTATCTGATTCAAATCATGTTGTACATACATGTAGTACTGCTAATTATTCTGACTGTCAAATGGTTTTCAACACCATGATACTATACAGAAAATGTGTACTGAAAATGCCAGGATGTTGAACTATTTTATGGAGTCGACAGACAATATTATAGGAATTAACAACCCTTTATAATTTGTAAAATGTTGGTAAGATTACCAACTATGGTGAAAACCAATGTAGTAAACTGAAATTGCCAAATTTTCAAATAGTGAATGCTATATGATACAGCTGGGTTAGTATAGATATTACTACCCAATATATAACCCAATTATCTCCAATCTCACCATTGAGCTCAACAGTAGTGCGAGTAATATTAACCTTCAATGGGCCAAAACACTTGATTTCAAACTGTGACCTGTGAAACCGTCCCAAAGCTTGAGGAGAGACTGCAGGTCTGCCGGCACCAGTGTTTAATGTCCCTCAGAGGAAATAAAGACTCAAAATGTCATCATTGCGTTCACAGCAACGACAGATACATCCGTTTTGCCTGACATCTACTGTTATGGACGCATAGAAATGGCACCAGGATGAAAGAGTGAGAAAGATGCCTTGTCTCCACTAGCCTAACTGAGATTAGCCGTGGCATAGTTTGGTTTGCTTCTCCATTGATTAGCCAGCTAGCCAAACAACAGGATTTCAAATACTTGATATTAGTGCCAATTTTAGTTGTTCACCTCTGAGTTGCTTATTTTGTGAAACATTTAAATTTAACATCACTAACTATTCAGGCTTGCTCTGAGAGGCTTCCAGTGTCCTTGTATCCCTTGCTGATCGAGGTGCTGCCTGCCTCTAAAGACAGAGAAGACTCTGGGTAGCTAGCTAGCTCTCCAGGGTTTGGGTCAGATAGGGTATAATCTGGGTATCACTGTCAAACTAGTTAACCAGAGTCGAAGTTGGACCAGTTTTGGTCTGATTCTAGACAGTGGAGATGTTACCTAAGAAGCCTGTCATCTGTGGTCAAAGTTTGTCCAGGTTCTAGAGACAGTGAAGATGTTGAGAAGCTACCTGGTTGCCCAGGGTTATTTTAAGAAGAGGTTTGGTCTCGCTCTGAAGACAGTTGGGACGATGGCTGATACACCTGATGTCCAGGGTTACGGTTAGGGATGCTGGCTGACTAACCAGTTGTCCAAGATTAGGATTAGACCACGTCAGAACAGGTTGGAAAGACAGTGGAGACTCTGGGTAACTAGTTGACCAGGGTCAGACAGGGTTTGGTTTGGTTCTACAGATGGTGGAGATGTTGCCTAACTAGCTAGTTATAAAGGGTTCGTGTCAGATCAGGTTTGATCTGGTTCTAAAGACAGTAGGGATGCTGGCTAACACAATGGCCTGCAAACTAGTTGTCTGAGGTTACTGTTGGACCACGTTTGAGATACTGCATAATGAACTAGTTGTCCAAGGTTTGGTCTGGTCAGAAGACAGTGGAGACACTGGCTAATTGGTTAACCAGGGTCAGGGTTAGACCAGGTTTGGCCTGGTTCTCAAGACAGTGGAGATGCTGGCAACACGCGAGTTGTCTGAGGTTACCCTTGGACCAGGATTGGTCTGGTTGTACCAATGGTGGAGATACTGGATGACTAACTAGTTGTTTCAGGGTTTGGCCTGGTTCTAAAGACAGTGGAGATGCTGGCTTTGAGCATGGCAGGCCACAGCGCTGGTAAAACCCTGGCCAGTGGAGACAAGGATGGAAAGAGAGAGAGGAGGAGTAAGAATCAGCGAGAGAGGAGTCCTCACATCAGAGAGGCGGATTAGGATGGAGGAGAAGGAAGAGGAGGAGGTTGAGAGGAGGTGGTGGGTGGCAAAGTTTCCTGAGGCGTATCAAAAGAGAGCTGAAACTCTTGATAGTAATCCAGAAAGATGGGCGCAACCAAATCAAAAGCAAGCTGGCTCAGCGTAATAAAAGGTCCGGGTTAGGGCTGGGTACCACTGGAAATTTGGTTAATAGCGATACCACCTTCGAATCTGATATCACTACTTTGATGTATTTTGTCGTCTCCTTAAATCTCCTTAAATCCCAAGAACTAGAATTAAAACTTGTTTCCACTGTAAGAAAGTGACAGTCTTGAAGCGTTTTAATAGCTTTTGATGCCTTGTGATCAATACTGATACCTAAAATCAATGCTGATATAAAACAGTGACGGCAAAAGGTGTCATTTGTTGGTACCCAGCGCTAAGCCAGAAGGATAATAAATACATACTATATATCCAGATCTTACGGCCAAAAGTTATGCTTGTCATCGACAGATATTATTACTCCGTCGACAGTTGACACGGCAAACCAAAACAGGAAATCACTTTAAAATGACATAACTTCATCATGGGGGTATGCTTTTGTTTCCATTGTCAGAAGTAAATCTCCAAAATACGAAACATAAAATCAAGTTAAAACAAATCAGGTTGAAACAAAACAGTACTAAAAGTTCTTTTTTTTCAGTCATAAATCAAAGTGGAGCAAAGTACTACAAGTGAGATTAAGAACTGGGGAGGAAAAAAGGCAGAAACACTGGTCTTTACGGTGTTTATGGCCATGTATATCGAGGCTGAGTTGACTACAATACCCATGAGTGTCGGAGCTGACAGTTGATTGTTCAGATGTCATGGATAGCCAAGGTTGTAGATTTACAATAGAAACTGTGAGCTAGAACTGTGGACAGGGAGAGTGACTAATTTAAATTGCGTCCGTTTGAACTGAGGTATACCTGGTTGAAGGAGGTTTATGGTTTTTATCATCGTAATGCTTGAAAATGGACCCCCTCCCCATTTTCCCCCTCACCCATTTAAAATAAGCTTGATTACCAAGTTGTGTGGGTCCATAATACACTATGTACAGCAGCATTACACTATAAACATTCAGAAGCCGTTGCTTATTGGCAGAACGATAGTCAGTCGTTTCTTCAAAAACGCACACGAGAAAACAGCAAATGTATCAAGAGCCGGTTGCTCTTGTCTTTTTTTTTTTTTCCTTGTCTTTTTTTGTTTTTGTTTTTTTTTACACTGAAATGTACTGAGAGTCGATTCAAATTTCTCCGCAAGGTATTCTCTCGTAGAAAACCGATCAGAAGATGTCGTCCTCTAGTGTTTGTGTGTATGTATATAAAAACAATACATGATAAAAGTGTTTTTTTTTTGTTTTGTTTTTTGTTTTATTGAGTGTTTCTGTTGTGTTGTCGTCCCAGCATGTCAGCGCTGTCGCTTGGTGACGCGTTCGTTGTCGTCATAATATCCTGAATTGTTTTCTTGATGAAAGAGTTGCAACCGTAATGTTAAAATCCTCAGGCACACATATCAAAATGAGGTGGATAGCAACTAATGTGA
>OMKZ01036345.1:10298-24619 GCA_900302535.1 Neoniphon sammara | reverse complement strand
ATTACACCAGGTATCTATGTCATTGTTTTTGGAAAAAACTATTTGTTGAGTTTTTCACATGTAAATTTTTGACAGTTTGAGCTCCACAAAAACAAAACCCCTCCAGCCATTGTACCGGGGTGAAGGGAGACAGAGTGGAAACCTTGCCAAATCATGGTGAAACTATCTGGATGGACAGGAGGGTAAGCGAGGAAAAAAAGGACACTTTTTTCTTTTTTTATTTTGAGTGAATTGTTCCTTTAATGAAGAATCGCACCAATTTTTGCAATATGCTTGCCTCTTTATAATGCATTTTTGGGTGGACCTGCAAATGTTTCACATTTCACATTTTTTCACAGCGTAGTGTACGATGCATAACGTATTCCAGGGCGTCAGCTGGAAGTTACTAGGTTTCTTCAAAGTTGCACAAGGCGCAGTGACATCAGATCTAGTGCGATGGGTAAGGGCCTCCCTCACATTCAGACTCACCATATCACAACAAGGCTCAGTCCAGCTGACTACACTGCAGCGTATTGCATGGAGCACAATGGGACACTCCAGCCTGTGTTCAAGGCCCACTGTCAACACACTGAATACACCACATTGCCGCGGTGGCGGGCCGTGGGTGATGAATTCAATTAAGTGTGGCTCATGCATGGTAAAAAGGCCACGCAGCCCCACACAGAGCAGAGACAACATAACAGTGGGATTGTCTGTGGGAATAACATGCAAACAGACAAAGGGTTTTGTGCTGTGCAGCTTGTGTATCAGATCACTGAATGTGCTATAACACCTCTTTTCAGATGCCATGAAGCACAGGAAACTCCCCAGGTATGAGCCTACAGGATCAGTTTACTGAATCCACACCCAAACCCAAGTCACAATAAGCTTAAAATGCTAAATCTGACTGGAGATGGAGAGCTGGGGGGCGACCTGAGAAGACAGGGGGTCAAAAGGGTTCACAACCCTCACAACCCTCCTCCATCAAAACCTGGACTCTATGTTTATGTCAAAATACACTCTGCCCGACTCATCCTGACAAACGGGGAGCATCAGACGGGGCAGCAGGGCATGTTCAGTCATCACTCACACACCGCCAAAAAGGACCTGTCGGCTCAATGGGCTTGCCTTTGAGACAAATAGTCTCAGGGATTTCCTTTCGCCCGAGGAGATGACATGTGATGGGGGACTTGAAAGGCAACTAATGGTGGGTCAGTAAAATATTCACCTGTTTCAAGTTGGAATGGCTCTCATCAGGGCTGCTTCACCAAAACAAAAGCTGGGCTGGAAATGTAGGTGTCAACGTTAACACTATCGACACTTTAGGCAACCAAAGCCTGTTTGTCACAAAAGGAGCTTTGTTTCATTAACATCCCCTGAAGTGTCAGCCAACTTCCTTTTTAACTCAAAACAATGGAGTACCAGCACTTAGCGCTGTTGGTTTCCTGTATCTGATGTACAGTTCACATGAATAAATCTACATGTCATGACCAGCTAGCCTCAGAAGTTGCTCAATGCTAGACTGATGCTGTCAAGCTAGCATGCTAGAGCTATCTTAACTACAGTTGCACTCAAAGTCTTTATGTTTTAATGAGGAAGTTGGGGCTAGAAATTGGCAATGACCAAGGCATTTTTGTCACAAAAGGAGCCTCATTTTCATTAACATACCCTCAAGTGTCAGCCATCTTTGTCTCCAGCTCAGAAACAATAGATGAATGAATCTACATGACCAGTTAGCTTGGAAGATGCTCAATGATAAGCAAGCCACAGCTATTAAGGTATGAACAAAGGATGTTTTTATGGGCATATGGTTTAAAACTACATTTTAATCTGCTCTGTAAACCACTGAACTTCAAAGGAGAAACATCTTTACAACAACTGAAGTTGTGCTTGCCATGATATCGGTTCAAAAACAAGGCCAAGCTAGCTGATCTGGCCTCCAGGCTAACAGGCTAGCTTTTGTTGCAACAGAGCTAGCTGTTTACAATGCAGATCCAGTTGAAGGACAATGTTGAACAGAGGTTTTATGATGTTCACTGAAAAGATATTTATCCTCCAAGATATTGTTTTCTGTGTTAGCTACCTTCTTCATTTCCTCCCCCTGGCCTGAGGCTTTTAAGGATATGAGACCTCAGTACCAGAGAACTGTCACTGTTTTCCATGGCCGCCCTGGATACAATGCCAAATTTTCCCCTTGTTTTTCATGTTATGAATCTGCGGCCGTGAGTAATCAGTCCTTATATGCTGAGAATGACTGAGGTAAAATACAGTGGCCAGCAGAAGTGCTTTGAGGGCACACGGTCTGCCAAGTGTGGCTATAAACTTTCAAACAAGATGGTTATCAAACACCTCAAGCTAAATTTTTTTCATATTATTTTGAGTCAGAGCACATGCAGGTTATATTTGGAAGGAATGTCTCTGCTTTTATTTCCTTCTGTCACGCGAGGCATCAAAAAGGAATCTGCGTTTGACCCGTGAACAACACAGCGTACATTCAGCAGCATAATTAGACAAAGCCTAAGATGGTGGCTTGGCAACTTCTTCGTCTCACATTGCCTCACTCTGTCAGTATGAATGTATGAATGTATTACTGCTCCACGAGCACTTTGTTTTAAAGTCTGTCATCGGACTGTTTACTGTTCTCTTCCCCGTCCAAGCCTAAATGTCTTAACATGGAGATCAGCTGAAAAAACTCGTTAGGCCAAAGGAAAGCCAGCTAAGACTGTCCTGAGAACATTTTACCCTGTGGAGCCGAGTACAAAATGCTGGAGTCGGTGAATATTTCTGGAGGTGTTGATTTTAGCTCCACTAATGATAACATTCTTCATGCCAACCCCAGGAAGACACATCTGAACTTTTAATTCCCTTAACTATGGCCTACAGCTATCGTTCATGTGACTGTAGGATTAGATCGTAAAATATTGAGACTCATGTTTTGCGTTTTTTGTTGTGAGAAAGGCTTCTTCACTGTAAATATTAAGCACAAGTAATCACCATGTGATTTTACAATATAATACAGTCTACTACACAGACAGGAATTTGTCTGTATATACTGTAGCTGGCACGGTGCTTCATATAGCAACCATCAGATGCTATTTCTAATTTATAGTGTTTAGTAATGCACCATTCAAAATGTGCCATAGATGATATGTCAATAAACAAAAACACAACGTTGACAAGTCCCTTTCAGAAGTAGCTTTGGGTATTGTAGACCTATATTTTCTATAAACTGGTATTGCAGATGTTTGTGTTAGTTTATAATCCCTCAAAAATAAAAATTAAATAAAAACAAAAATTGGCACCTGTATCCATACCAATCTCTTAAGGGAATACATTTAGATTTTGTGAGGCTAGCCCATTGGTCACCCATTAAAAAAATCATCCAAATGTCTTTGATGCTACATGCTAATAGTTTAGCATACTATGTTGAGCGATAGTGCTGGCATTATCTCAAACTTGAGACAGCATTTAAGTGTGGAGCGCTAAAAAAGATAACTGGTAAACTTAAATGATTTGTGGCCAAGTCTGGCAGTTTTGTGTAGGAGATTCGCATTATCAAGAATTATTTCCCTGTGTAGAGGATGAAGGTGGAGGAGGGATGGGAAACTGAGCAGCAAAAAATCACTGCATGGTGGATGAATATCCAGTTGTTCACCTGAAATAGTTCTGTAAATAAATCTGACTGCACCTGCTGTATTGATTTGTTGATATTTAAAAGTCTAAAAGTACAGGCCGCTATCAACTTGTTCTCATTCGAGGATCAGTGTTCTTACTTAACATGTTAGCCTCCTACTCTCATAGCATATGCTGAAGTGTTAGCAGGCTAAAGTGTTAGCATGGAGCAGCAGCACAAATGATCTACCGGGAGCATATGGATAACTTTGATGTCTACACTGACCAACCCCCCAAAACTTATACATCCTTTTAATGTGACATAACTGTTGCACTAACCAAACAGAGCAGATAGTTTGATCAAAATGTGAATGCTGTTTAGCAGTCAGTGATTCATCCCAGATTTCTGTTTACAGGCTGGGTGCTGCGCTGGAGCATCTTGGCCGCCTATCGAGGTGAGATTATAACTCCTTTACCACAGGATCAGACTGTTGCGTAAGCCCTCCGCCTCCAACACCGCTGTACATGTACATGCACATGTGTACGTGAGTATGTGCACATTAAAGAAATCTCTGTGTATATAAGATGAAGGTTATGAGGACGCAGCCTCATAAAAGAGGGATTTGGAATGCGGTTTATCTCTGTTATAACAGACATTGACATTTACTTTTGTGTACACAGCATGAGTCTTTAAACATTGTTTTGCCAAGACCAACTTATCTCATAATACTCTCACTGTTCTCCAGAAATTTACAGTATGACTGAGATAGATTAACTCCACCGTGTGTTTATAGCTCATGATTTCATGGCTTGATACCATCTCTTATTTTTTCATACCCACCCCTCTGTGGAAAGTGTCCAAACTTCAGATGCATTTGCAGATGTTACCTTTACATTTTCAGCATTTGGCTGATGTTCTTATCCACTGACATGAATGCAACCATATAGAAGAAGAAGCCTCAATTCCTGGATAATCAACATTGCAAGAAAGCAACGGTATAGAGGAGAAATGTCAGTCAAAATGCCTTAAAATAGAGGAAATAGAGAACGATTATTTAAAGAAAGGAAATGGAATAGGAGCAATAATAAATTGGATGACAGGTAGAAGGGATTTTTTAACTTAATATAGCATTTTACAGCATTTGAGTAAAGAGGGAAGACATGAGAGGATATGATTCATTGGGTGGAGACGGGGATATGAAGCAATTAAAGTTTTCAGACCAAAACGAAGAGGTGGCGTCAAGGTCATTCCAGCCTTGGGAGTGAGCAGGGAGGGAGATGTACCAAGGTACAAAATGTCTTTTTCACCTCTTGCCAAAGACAAATGTTCTGTCTCTTAAAAAAAACAAACAAGGAAATTCCCAGAAAAACATTGGGAGTAGACGTATCAAACCTTGAGTTTAATTTACACATGCGTGTGGGATGCTGTGCCTTTCTCAAGACCACACAGATCCATATCTACACGCTTTGACCTGGGAGGAAATCTGTGAGATCGTACCCCCCCAGAGGCGTTTCCTCCAAGCTGTGTGGTCCCCCCCAAAAATTGAGATCTGTAACCAAAACAGGGACTGATTATCGTAATTACGAGCTAAGTTCGAGACTGATCCCGTCCCCTGATCCCTCCCGTTGTTGCCAGTTGTCCAAACTGGTGTTAGAAGTTCACGGGCAGAGGATATAATGTAGACTTGAGCCTTTTAAGAGGAAGGGAGAGGAACGGGCTGTATAGGGAGATCCATGTTAGCTCAAATCCTGCCCTGGAGGTTTCAGCCTGTTGATCCTCAGGCACCTCCCCTTTTCTCTCCTCATATCCTCCAAGGCTCCTCGGCAGGTCTGGAGAGAATGAAAAAGCACGGAAAATTAATTTGATAATATCCGGGTCTTTGGAAGTTTTGGATTTGAGCACAAATATTGTGACGTTTGTCTCTGGGAAGAGCAGTCCTCAGTGATAAAGTGATATGGCCTTGCTGGCAGTAAGGGCTGTAAAGATTTATTATAGACAACTGTGTATTGCAATTTGACCTTTCCCCAATTCATAATCATGTAATTTGGCAACACAGAAGTGTTTGTTAATGTCCCAGTGTGGTATACCATGCATTTCCATCACACTTGACCCATCAGACCAGTGATCTACACGATCACGATAAACCAGATTTGGAAAAATAGTTTGTGAGGAAAACACGTTGAATATTTTCAGTTGCATTTGTTCAGTTTCACTTATTATTTCAATTTTCTGAATGAGGACCACAATGAGAGCAAAGTGTATGAAAATAGCATCTCTGATGATGTTTGACACATATTTGATCTCCATGTTTAGCATCACGTACCTGCCAGAGAATCTGAACTTTGCATCAAGTTTATGTGAGGTCACACACTCTGATTGGTTAATTATACAGGGCTATCTGTGGTATTTATATTTTGGTTTGATAAGAATATAAAAGCTTCAATGTAAGCTTTGCTCTTTCCATTCTTTCTGTTATGTTCAACTATAAAACGCACTTAGGACAAGAGTAAAAAAAAAAGTTTCTTGCAGCGAACATTTTGAGAGTGAAACTATGTTAAGGTGCAAAAGTGCGATCAAAGAAAGTTTCCTGAAACTGAGGCAAACAATTGTGATTTATACCCACAATAATTTTTGCATAATCATGGCCATTATCAGCATAGATTGTAGTGAAAAGTGACCAGAATCAACAAACTCAGTCAGGAAATGAAGGCTTGGAAAAATAATGGAGTTTTGAGAAGGAAAGCATGTCGGCGCCCTGCTCTCCTCCTGCTCTCCTCCTGCTCAGCGCCCCGCTCCTCAGCACTGTGTTTTATAACAGTCTGTCCTCTGTTAGACAAGACCGAGGAGCCGAGGGAGCTGCAGAGGAGGCAGCAGACTATTGTTGTGCTGTAAGCCTGTGTGGCCCCGCTCTCCACCCACTGCTTTTCACAAGTCAACTTGACTTCAATTTGTCTGCTTACACTGGGCTTAGCCACTCTGTATAGACAGGACTTAAAGGGCTTACAAGTTTGGATGTGAAAGCCGGGGCCAGAGACGTTTGTTAGTAAAGGAGAGCTCGACTTAATTTCACCGCAGTGTTAGATATTTTCAATGTTGTGTACATTTTTCCTGAAAGAAGAGGGTTTTAACCCTTTGAAAATGTTCGGAAGATTGTGTTAAGCAACTGTTGGGATTATGACAAATACATATCAGCATCGAGTCGCGGGTCGTCCCTGTCATTACTGAGACTCCTTCCTCCCCGCTTCAAAGTTAAATGAGGTGAGAGAGAGAGTTATGTAAGGTCAGTGATCCGTTTCCAGGCTACCGCTCTGCTCTCCAGCATCAAAGCAAGTCAGCGTCCTTGCAGTGAAATTATGTGCTCTCCCTCCCTGATGCTGACCGCCGGTCCACCGGCAACCGTGAGGATGTGATGCCTTTGAAGCCCTAACAGCATGCAGAGATAATCCCCTCTATGTCCTTATACCGTTGGGTCTTCTTGTAACTTGTCTTCTCTTGTCTTCCTTTGTCTCCCTTTTGTTTTTTCATTCTGTCCTGTCCAAGTCAAATCCAAGACCAGGTTGAGTCAAGAACACAGAAATCTATAAATAGGAAAAATTCAGGGCCATGCATGTGCATGTTTAATCCAGGGATGAGGGTGGATTGCCAAGAGTCTGCAGGTTTTCACTCTAACTGAACCTGACAGCAGGTGATTTCACTAATTAGCTCACCTTCAACCGCACTGGAGGAACTAATCAGTCAATTTGGTTGGAATGAAAACCTGCACTCTTTTGTCCCTCCATGGCACATGAGAAAAACTCTGAAACCTGCAGCACAATTTGCATTTTACTGGATGAAAAGTGCACACTTTAATTTTTGAAATTTCAAAGGCTTAGGTTTGAGTTTCTAAGGTGGGAAGAGCATCTATCAAATCAGTCTAATTGTGTACAGGCACAACACTACCAAACATCCAAATTGTTGATTTAACACCTAAAAAAAATTCAACATTCAACATATGTGCTTATATGTGGAGGTAAAGCCTAATGTTCCTGTCTTCTATCTCAAACAACAACTATCAGTTAACATCCTAACAAACATGTTTTAGTGTTTCCAGTCACTTAAAGGAGTTGTGCAATTATCAACAAATTTATTTGTGGGTCCTTCAGCATCCAACTAAATAAACTCCTATTAGTTTGAGGAAAAATCTAGATATAATCCCTTAAATTGTCAGTGCAGGGGAGAAAATCAAGGCATTTTTGGGACACAGATGTCTTTGTCTCTTTCGATCCTTATTACAATGCAAGAATTCAAACTCATTCTGCTCTTGCAGTCATTGTAGGAAAACACACATGGACAACAAATTCTTTTTGACTTTAAATGTCTCATTTGGTAAAATTCAAAGACTCGCTTTCACATCCAGCCATTCATTTTCTTGAATCCACAAACATTCAAGGACTTTCAGGGACTGTGGGCACCCTGACAGGAGTGCTGCCTAAATCTTAAAACTGCAGATGTAAAATCTCACTTGTGATTCAGTGGCTCTTGATGGATTTGATTATGAAATTGAGCTCGGCTAAATGACACTTTCTCACACTTGCCTTTTTGCGCACGAGCTCCTTCTTTGATGTGAGTTGCGATTCAGTTGATTTTCATTGTCCCAGACCTTTCAACCATCCATTAGGAAATTACATTTACTCACGCTCAAGTTAACAGCTCAGGGTGTGGACTGTGGGGTGAAGTAAAGTGAAAACTGGTCGTAATTATCTTTCATAACTAGCCGTTACATAACGTTTTAAGCACATCAGCAGCCATATATCAGCTCCTTTGTCTTGTTTTTACAAGGCGTACTTGAACATTTAGAGGCTGACCCAGCTATAGTGTGACTACATCTGAGGCTAACAAAAAGAAAATGTTAACTAAAACTAAGTGCAGTGGGCGGCCTGGTGATTAAATAGACAATCCTTCACTGGGACAACTGAAGTTCAAACCTGTGTGAGCGAGCAACCGTCCTGCTGAAGTGTCCTTGGGCAAGACACTGAATCCCTACCAGCTTGACCCTGACCTCTGACCTCCCTGGATCTGTAAACTATCACGTTATTATTACGGAAACGAGTGACCAGCACACTAGAACACCCACTGATTTTATAGATGATCTCTGGGACCTGGAGGCTGAAATCACACGCTCATAAAAGACAACTGAAACTCACACAGACCCAGAAAGCCTTTCATAACCACAGCTGCCAAATCTGAGGTTGATTCAGCTATTCTAATTTAACCTTATTTATCTTTGGAGAGACGAAAACTGAATCTTCATTATTTTATTTCTTGTATGAACTTAATGCATTTGAAAATATAAATTCAGAAAACATATGGTATCATTTTGCCTTTTAGGCCCTTCATAATAATAAAAAAAATGAAGCAAATTAATCTCGTACATGCCTAAAACTGATTGAAATGACAATATTACCATACTACACATGAGCAGATGCCAAACAGATAAAATTGTTTTTAATAACGTGCATAATGACCCATCTGGATCTCACGCTTCCCAAGACCTGAAACCTGAAAATGAATTATATAAACGATACATATCAATACAAGGGGGTAGAGAAACAATAAATTATTGTGAAAAATATTTTTCACAGCGATAGTGGATGCTGCATTTTTGCTGTATTTTATTGAAATTTTGGAAACAGAAGTGATAGCATAGGCCTGAGAGTTTTGTGAATATTGTGAAATTGGCATGAAAGTCTGAACTCTCCTAAGAAAATCTGAGGCTTGGGAGTAGAGGTCTTCAAGGGTCGACCTGAACCCGAGGACCCAAGACCCAACCCGGAACCTGTATGGGTTCGGATCGACGTTTTAGTCATTTGGGTCCAGTTTGGGCCCCGTTCTGTTGCCGCGAGTCCCAGGTCGTTTAAGGTTATGTGGATCCAAGAAGAGCCGGCCATGATCAGACAGCACTTATCATGATGGAAGTGCTCTATGTGTGTGTGTGTGTGTGTTTATTGTAACTTGCAACATTGTAGCATTACTGCACAGATGATAACAAAGCAGCCATGGCAACAAACGAGCGATCGTTATTATAGTTCTAAAGGCTTTTATCAGTTCAGGAAAGAGTTTTTGGACCTCCAGTTGGGAGGTTTGTTCCTTCAGGTTGCGGACGGGAACGCCTGGTCGCAGCTGCACAGGCCGCAAGGTGTGAAGGTCAGGGGTCGAGAGGTTGAAAGGTGAGTGTTGGGTTTTACTGGGAATACGAGAAGAGAAGATATGTCTGCCTCTGTAGGTGGGCAGGTGCCTGTCTTTACCTGTTCGGGTTGTTTTTTTTACAAGGCGAGTGGGAAATCAACTTGCGTGAGAGTCTCTGTTTTTGTTTATGGAGACAGTAAGGAGGCCTGAAAGGACAAAAAGCTGTGGCGTTAGGTGTAGGCTTTGAGTCAAAGCCAGCAGGGTATGAAGGATTTTTCTCGTTTTATTACGCTAACCTCTTGAGTTCTGACATCTGAAAAGTATTTAGATAAAAACCTTACCTGTAATATCACTATCTCTAACCACACTGATCATAACTCCATCTGATATCGTCATGTTTGTGTATGTGTGTGTGTAGGTTTGGGCATGTTGGCGTGTGAGGAGGAGGGAGAAAACCTAAAGAACGTCACAGTGATTTCAGAACGTAGGCGAGAACTGAGATATGGATGCAAACTCCGTTTCTTCTCGCCACAGTTGTCCTGGTAACGCTGCCATCACACCATCTGTTTGTTTTCCTTTTGTCTGAATCACAGTGGGAAGGTTGGCTTTGCTGCATTTTTTTGTATTTGATTCATTCAGGGTCACACTACCTGGTTACAAGTGAACTAGGACTCACGTGTAGCTTGTTTATTGGACAGACTTTTCGCAACTGGTTGAGATTAGAGATTTTAGGGGAGATTACAGGAGCAAAAAATAATCTGATTTCAGTTCCAGTATCTTTCGCCTCCTGCATGTAATTTACCTTCTCTGATGTTCATAACTGTTAAGAAATGAATATGAGCATCAGGCTGCAGTTTGTCTTCGGTTGATTTTGTTAAACTTCTCCCAGCACGTGAAACTACTGGCTATCATTCATCTGCTTTTACCCATAAGACCTTACATCTTGGGGTTGTTTCCTGTACTTGGATTACTTTCTAATTTCTCAGTCTATCTTGGAAGAGGACAGAGACTTGGATTTTCAGGCGTTTCAGTGCAGTTATTTAAAGGCGCTTCTACAGCTGTAGTTTGCTTGATTTGGTCCAATTCAGGTGTGAAGTCATGGTTTTGTTCTATTATTTTATTTTATTTTATTTTATTAATTGAATTGTAATTTGATTAATTGTTTAATTTCTCTAATTTATTTACTTGTATTTTTCTATTAGGCGGGGCTAGTGTTTACACAACCCTGTGTTAAGCAAGCCAAAATGTGTAAACATGACATGCGGTTGAACAGGTTGTTCATCTATTGGGGAGAACACCTCTGGAACAACGGAGCAACAACAACAACAGCGGCGTAGACGTCAGTAATTTTGTATTATTGTGAAATGTTGTCCTCAGCCATATTTCTGGAGGAGTCCTTACCTCATCGTTTGTCCCTGATTCATTCTGGCTGCATGAGTGGCTCAGTCTGGTGTCACCAACCCACAATGCACCGTGTTTTCAATCGCTTCCCACATTTAAGTCAGTAATTTAAGTCATTATGTTCCCACGGCATTGTGGTTCACATGGAACCAGACCGAGCCTTGACTTTTCAGTTGGGCCACGGTTTGCTTGTTCAGGTTCGAATGTGTTCTCACCTCTCCAAACGAACCGAACGAATGCAGGAAACACACCACGGGTCAATTAAAACGGACCAAACATGATGGCTGTGAAAACCCCTGAATGGAGTTGTTTTTATCGGCCAAATGAACCGAGCAAAAGGCTCCAGAGTTTGAATAAACCGCTTCAGCCGTGCTTGGTGTTGTCGCGTTCTTCAGCGCTGACAAATGAACCCTGGACGTCACTGAGGTTTCTGCCGACTGCGGCGGTCTGACCTCACCTGAGTGAAAGCTCTGGTCTCTGTTCTGTTGCGTGTCAAGCCTCCCTGCAGCCACCTGGATCTCATCCACAACCCCGGGGAACACGCAATGTTTTTCAACCCATTACTCAACGCTGTAGTATATTACTCACACCTTCACTCCCTTGTTCCAGCAGCGCACACTTCATTTTACACTCAACAGCACTTTTGTGTGGGACGACCCAGGCTGCCAACTCAAGAGGAGTCGTTCCATGCCAACAGACACACCTCTTGTCTACAGAGATAAACATAGAAACAGAAAGAGACAGAGAGAGAGAGAGAGAGAGAGAATGCCTGCCTGTCTCATGCATCCAGCTACAGGCAACATAGATATCACTGCATGAAGCTCTTAACCAATAACTCTTCAACAACACTGCTGCAGGGCTCCTATAATAAATACTCCACACTCAGAATAAAGGCCAAGTGAAGATATCACAAAATTGTATGTCTGCTGAGGATTATTCCAATAAAAGTTCCCATCTTAAACTAAAACAGGCCCAAACCTGACAAGAACAACTGGTAAGGATCTCCTCTGTGTTTGTAGATTGGAATTTTAGTTATACAGACTTTTCTTGGAGACTTTCTTGGAGGCAGACATGTCATTGGCTGGTTTAAACCTCAGTGGGCGGAGCTAAAGAACCAGTTTTCTAGCTAAGAAGGATTCAACTAAACTAAACTAAACTATTTGAACTATTGCTTTAACCACAAAGTACAGCACTGGCGAAAAAGTTGAGGCTGTATTTTTATTTACGTTTGAAAGTTTATTTGTACTTTGGAGAAACAGTGTGTGTAAGCGCGGTAAAAGCAGACAAGTGAAGGATTATGGAATTATGAAATTTCATGTCGATTTTACATTAAAGACCTCTGCCCGTTGTAGGGAAAGCATCACAGACCCTTTGGCAGAGATACTGATGTGACCAAAGATGACCAAAGGGTCTTAAAACATGACGTGAGGGAGTAGCTGATATTATAATGCCCGGTGCTATTGCTTTAGACTGAAATGCAATTAAATGAAAGGCAACCTAGCCATACAAAGTTATCTAGATTAGATACCAGCCTACAGCTATTCAGGTAAGCTAGTCAGCTTGTCCTCTGACTGTCCAAGATCATGTATGAAAAATAAATCATTCCTGGTTTTATGTTTTATTTATATTTTGAAGTATTTTTGATATCTTCAGTTTTTTCTTTTGTTAACTAACGTGCACACTTTGGTTCCACCCACACCCTGAGATTATTTCTGCCTACAAGAAATGTTTGGACAAGTAAAACTCCAGTCTCCTTGCTGTTTGAGCCTCCTTTTCCAGATGTTTGCCTCAGCCCAAAGTTCAAAGCACCTTGTCAGGTTCATGAACTTCCCAGCCTGCACAGTTGGTGCAGAGACTGCCGTTACACACCTGGCTCATGTTGTGTCTCACACTGTGATTTTAGGCTCTCTGGCTCTCAGCCCGTAAGCCTCTTTTTGTGTCGCCCGGTGTTTTCTGGGACAGGTTTGGACAATGTCCCCTTTGTCTCCCAGCGCGTTCACCTCAGACTGCTCCTCCGCCTCGAACGGCAGAGACAGCGGATATGATGATGTAAGAACTCGAAAGAAGATAAAAGCCTGACATTTGTTAGAAATGAGGGATCCTGTGGCGCAGCAGATGTGCCACGGAAGGAAGTGACTCAACATACTGTACGGCCGAAATTGAAACCAAAGGACTAAATGAATTTCTGAGAATGTTCCAACAGTTATGATTTACAAGAAATTGAGAGTAGACATTTTCACAATAATTGTGTCATTGCTGTTTTTGTCTCCTCATCTGTTTCTCAATTCATCTCATTTATTTAGGACAGTTTGACTTCTCATAAAGCAGTGAATGAAAACAAAAAGGATATAATCAATAACAGAAGCAAAATGCAATGTTGGAAAGCATGAAATGTCAAAATAAAACAAGGGAGGTCAAGGACAATTAATAAAAGATCAGTACTTTCTTCTACAGCAAATATTCAAAGGACAGACATTACAGAGCACCTTGGGGCGTCATTTGGTTTATATGTGATTAAAATGTTTGTATTACTTGGTGCGAGACTCATTCATATCTTAAAAATCGCATTTTTGAAAATAAGAAGTACTAGAAAAAGAAAAAAAAAGATGGGACAAGAAGAGAGGAAGAATGGATTTTCCCTTACATTTCTACCATGAAACTGACTGTCCAATATTAATACTTTTTTAGCACAATGGACAAAGAAGTGCCCAAAAAAATCTGGAGGGCAAAAGTCAACTTAAGATATAAATCAGTGGCATGTGTATTAGGAGGTCTGGGGCTCTGTAATGCCAGACTGGGCCTCCCTGTTGTGTTTACGAGGCATAAATGCGCATGACATACTGAGAAAAGTAGCTAAATCACATACAGTACGCGATCACAACATCCATCGCTCGGTTCAAAATGTCACAAGCGATTACTGGGGCAGCAGAATGCAGGTATTTAGTCAGGAGATCCGATGTAATTGAGCCAAATTGGCAAAAATATAACGGAAACATTCCAGATAAACGAGCACACTGCGAGTTCCTCATCAGTCTAATGACAGCGAGCTCTCGTCCACTGAAACAACACGCTGGACTGATTAATAAACAGTCCAGTGGGGGTAAACTATTTTCATGGGACCCTGGAGGATCCTCATAAAAAAATAAGAAAAAAAAAAAAAAAA
>OMKZ01036339.1:34993-50654 GCA_900302535.1 Neoniphon sammara | reverse complement strand
AGCAGCCTCATGGTGGCAGAGAGAGGGGGGGTAAGGAAGAGGGAGTGCTTTTACAATTTTTTTCCAACTCTTCTAGTTTTCACATCTGGTGCGCGCTCTCTCTCTCTCTCTCTCTCTCTCTCTCTCTCTCTCTCTCTCTCTCTCTCTCGCCTATAATGTAAATTTCTACAAACTTCTATTTGAAGTTTGTACAGATTCATACCAGGGTCCCATTTCATTGCACACTTTAACATTCACTCCTCACCTGACCCTTGGTACTTGGTGATAACTTGCACCTATGTCATGTTAAATGCCTACTTGCAGAGCAGGGGGCAGGGTCTGAGTGTGAGGCGGAGTATTTGAAATACAACCTACTTGCCCATTGGCAGGATTAATGCATGCATTGGAGTAAGTGAAACTATATTGACTTAAAACACTCAACCCAAAGTGCTGTGGTAGCACAGTGTTGTTGTAAGAGAATCGCTGAGCAAAATATTTAACTTATGCATTGATTTAGCCACTGCACTTCAAAAAACTCTCAGAAACCCAAGTTGAGTTTTCACAGTGAAATGGCACTCACATGGCAGGAGGGACTCTCCTGAAGGGAAGTGCCAAGGGGAAGTCGAACATTTCAACTTGAGAAATGAGACAGAGCATGTAATCCTTCATTCTGATGTGCTGTGAACCGATGACATCCATGTAGGGAAGCACATATTATATTTGATGATGCTGTTGAAGTACTGTATATTATGTAAGAAAATATCTCATTTATATTCTAGACATTTAGGTTCTTTGTTCTTTCAGTCTGGCATGGTTCTTGTGCACTTCACTGTGGCAGAGATTGAACTTTTGACCTTCGACTTATGAAGCAGTCTCCGTAACATCTGAACCACACTGTTGCAACTTGTACAGTGACTTAGCAATAAAAAGCATAAGGTTACTTAAGCCCTTACAAAAACATGCATAGGATTAGTGTCCTTGCAAAATGAAATCTTTTTTGTCAGCAATAACTTGGTTTCCCTGGTAACCTTTGATGGTTATCATTCCAGCAACACAAATCCTTTCCATCCCATAGTCAACATGAGATTCTTATCCAATGGAAAGACGTCCTTACAACTCCAGCAGATACTTTGGGGCAAAGCTTTGTCACAAATTTGTCACAGTTTAATTGGTCAGATGTTTTTTGTTAGTTGTAGTATTTAATAGAGGGAATCTGACAATGTTTGTTGTGCCTCTCATTTCTTTGGGTTGCATGAAAAGCCTGAAAATGGATCGTTCCCACATGATGATAGTGACCTCAAGTGGTGTGACAGTATGTTTTTTGTTTGTTTGTTTGTTTGTTTGTTTTTTATTGTTTTTTAATATCTTTTCCAAAGAATTTTCAGTTTAACTGTAGACTGATACAACATTGCAGGTTTGTAAGCAAACCTTGTTTTTGACGATGGGACACAGCCACTCCCTGATATTGGCCCAAACTGTGTTAGCATCGGAAAAACATTTTAAATTCTGACATTCAAGGGCATTTCATCCCATAAAAGGGTTATTCTCTAATAAACGCTCTGAGATTGAAGGAGTGGAAGCACATCATGCAGCACCCCTCATCCCTGTCCTTTCCTCCTACGAGGCAAAGCCCAGACTAGTGTTCCAGAGAGGAGTGTGATGGTCCAGCCAGTCTGGACGCAGATGGGCCAGATGATCCTCCTGTGATACACTCAGTCA
Source organism: Neoniphon sammara (assembly GCA_900302535.1). Lineage (NCBI taxonomy): Eukaryota > Metazoa > Chordata > Actinopteri > Holocentriformes > Holocentridae > Neoniphon > Neoniphon sammara. The sequence continues at coordinate 48,956 of OMKZ01036339.1, read as the reverse complement.
GACAGTCTCCATCACCAATTACTTCTTGCAAGATGGCTGCCCAGCATAGTGGCAGTTCAGAGCAGCTGTGCGATTGCGTCACAGTGGCTAGCTGTCTGACTGAAGAACCATAAAAAGAATCAGCCGGTCATCCCGTTCTCTCTAGACCAAACATTTACTCTTTCACACTCACACACACACATACACACACAGTGATTAATCACTGCTAAATCGTTTGCAGTTATGCCAAGTCAGTGTGAAAGCATTGCTGGATTTGTGCCATGACTTAATAATATGGTTGTACAACATAACAGGGACCTGTCTTTGACCCGGTATTGTCATTTGGATTCACTCCAATTAATCTTCCGCTCAAACAAATATGTATCTGACAAGGCCATTGTTTTCCATGTTGCTTTACCCACGCAGCCCCTGAGCATCTTTTCACTCCCACATCTTTAGTGTTGAGGTCATCCTTCCCACGGACACGACTGGAGGCGCATTGCCAAGGTGGGGCCGCTCGACTCGTTGGCTAGTCACAAGAAGCATGAGTGTGGTCATCCACCAGCTAAAAATGGAAACAATGCAGACGATGGCGAGAGGACACACGTGCCCTCTGCACCGATTGGCTGAGCAAAGAGGCGGGAAGGATGCGGGGAGGAAGTACTTCTGCCCTCTTTGGAATGAAAGGAGAAAGAAAGCAGCGCGAGTAGCATGAATACCCAGGACTCGCGGACCCGGTTTGCGTCCCTAGTCGTGTCAGTGTCCACGGGAAATGTGAACCAAGCAAAGTCTGGATTAATTCTTCCTCTTACAGCAATTGCTTTGAGGCCTGTTTGACAACAACTTCCATCTCTGCTTTTCTGGTTCTGTTCAATACTAAGGTGCTTTTTGATTGTTTTAATAGCTTTTTTTCCTCTAATACCTTCTGCCATGGATAGATGAAAACATTCGGGCCATGAAACTCCAAGTGTTCATATTATGAAAGATATAATGCTGATAAATTAGAAAGTGTTTAAGGATTCAAGAGTGGTTTATTTTTCTGACCTTAAAAGAACCCTCATACCTCTCAGGCTCCTTTTTATTGCTATGCATTCATTTATTTGCCCCTTTCCTACTCACTTTATTTTTAAATGAAAAGTGAAGAGTTTTTAATATCCTATAAAAAAGTTGAGGATATAAGACCCTCTGACATGGAGCTGTCTTTCACCATAGGCAATTCTGCTGTGATGAGCTATTTTGAAACCATTTCTCATTTCAGTCCTGAAGGGGATTGTGCCTGTGTGAGGCACTCCATCTTTCCTTTATGTTGTTCCTTCAAAGTTTTTCAAGAGTTGTTCAATTCAGTCAGTACAAGCATTTAGCTATTATTAATAGCTCTCTAAATACTTTTACTTTTCCATCTAGTTTTAAACATGTAATGATTCAATATCTTAAGGAATTTAGTATTGACTTTGGTATCTTCTTTGAGAACAATAAAGAACCTACCACCTGACCTTGCTGCCTATGTGGCTAACTACAGGTTCATCTGCAAATAGTTCTTTCTATCCATGGTTTTAGAAAAAGTTGCTTCTCACCAGTTGGCATGCTTTATGAGCCAAATTAATCTCTCCGAGAAAATCCAAACTGGACTGCTACCCATACAGTGGCCAATGACCTTTTAGCACCAAAACACAGGGCAATGTTCCTTCTTAATTGTTTTACATCTCACTGCAGCCTTTGATATGATACGTCATAAAATTTTATTAGACTGTTTGAAAAGCTGGATTGGTCACATCGTTCACAGTTTTGTTGTCCCAGCTCCTCAACGATCAAGAATCACTCCAAAGGTCACATTATTATAACAAGTGTTGACTAAAGTGGTACTTTGGTCCAGCCTCAGATCACCAGCCCCTGTTCTGAGAAACTATACAGGCTCTATAGTCGTGTGTTATCTTATGATACAGGTACCCATAAAATCACCTTTAAGTAGCCCTAAAAACTGAGAATCCCTTATTTGTCCAGTAGTTGATACTATGTACAAGGACTTTAACTTAGTGTGCTTGATACTACAGTTCATGTCAGTCAGGAACAGTTAAACAATTTCCAACATTTTGATTCCAATACCTCTTGATAATGTGATAAAAATATATGACTACTAATCACACAAAGTAGGACAGTTTTAATGGAAACAGCCTGGACACAGCCTATTTGACATATTGACTTGAGAATGTTTAAAACAAAAAATAACACTAATAAATGTGGTTCAGAAAGAACAGGATGTGGACTGTGGTTCAAAGGAGGACACAGTTTGCTCGCCTGATCTCAGCAGACAGGTCATCCTAGAGTCTGGTGGAGAAAACTTGATCACCTTTCATCTTTAGCCTAGCTTGTGGAATTAAGATAAAGAGATGCCAGAGGATCTCTGGCCCTGTCTTGACTCACAGGGTGTTAAAAGCTCTGCACTAGTCCAAAAGGTGCTCTAAAGGAACAGTTAACCTAAAATACAAAGAAAAAGATAATGTATCACTTATTCTATAGTGCTGTCTATCTATCCAGATAGTTTCTGTGTGATTTGCCAAGGTTTCCAGTCTGCCATAATCACCCCTGTCCCCTGACACCCCAATACAGTGGGGGTGGATGGGTATTCATTTGTGGAGCTCAAATTGTCAAAAATGTACATGTGAAAAACTGAACAGCAACTTTACAAAGACAAGAACATGGATACCCAGCATAATCCTCAACCCTCGGAGGGGAGGCCATTGGCTCTTATCAATAGTTTTTTGAGAGAGCTATTGCCGCTGAGTTTTTCATGTGTACATTTTTGAGCTTTTTGAGGAGACAGAAAAGACCGTGGCAGACTGGAAACCTCGCCAAATCACACGTAAGCTTTCTTCATGGACAGATTGCAGCGGTGGAAAGTGGGGAAAACGTTTTCTGGGTGGACTGTTCCTGTAAATATATCAATAACATTTTTAAATATTAAACCGTAGAATTGAACTGTTCAGTATGAGAGGGAATGGAAGGTGGGTTTGAAAATTGGTTACCCTGCCAATCATGCCAGAATCTTTTACTGAAGAGTCAGATGTGGTCCTTACTTGCTGCAGGATCTGAAACCGAATTCTCTAATTGGCTGAACTCCATACTCTGATGCCCCATGATGCCCCTGATTGTTGACAGAGGTGAGCAGATGAGTCACCAGTACTGAATGGGTATTTAATTTCTCTGCCTGTCAGCCTGACTAAAGTGTCCACCTTAGGTTACCATACCAACATCATATCTCTCACTTAAAAATGCAAGGTATCCATCAAACTCTGATACCTTCATGACATTTGTATATAACCTTATGTATATATATATGAATGTGCACGTTTGTGTCCACGTGTTTACATGTACCTGCTCACTTGACAGGTTTAATCCATCATTCATCCTACAACGGATCCATCTATTGTTTTACATGGAGTTAAACAGATGAATGAATGTGCACATCCATTGTCACAGGCTAGATATGAGTCACTGTTGTAATCTGGCATGAGCTCAGGCTGACTCATAGACAACTAACTTCAGTACAGTAGAGACACTTGGCCTTGTGTTGTCATTGTCTGTCTACCTCCAGCTCAGTTCAACAACCCACAAAATGCACATGCGCACAGACAAATGTATATGCCCACACAGGTATATGAATAGGTGACACACACATACACACAGAAGGGATGGTTGGTTAGGAAGAGAAAATAGGAGAGAGTTCAGAATGGAGGTGATTATTAAATTGAGAGTCGGGAAAGTGGTTGCAGTCAGTTTTTAGAAGGGTTTAGCATACAGTACAGTTGCACAGGGCCTCACACTGAGGACCTTTCACACCTTACTGTTTTCCAGAAAATACAGACATGTTATGAGCTTTTTTGTTGGTCAGTCTATGAAACCATGGGGCGTCCTGGTGACTCACCGTATAGAGTGCATACCACATAATATTGAGCACAGCGGCCTGGGTTTGATTCTGGCCTGGGCCCTTTGCTGCATGTCATCCCGTCTCTTTGCCCTGTGATTCCTGACTCTCTCCACTGTACCTATACAATAAAAAGCAGAAATGCCAAAAAAATAATCTTAAAAATTAATAGTAGAAAACTACTCAATATTCAAAAGCATATAGCATGGAAAACATTGTTCAGTCTTTCAAAATGGAGTATGTAGCTTACTGCATCAAAGAGAAAAAAATGAATAAGCAGTAGTCCTACAAAAGCTGTGTTTGTGTTAGTGCACATGCAGGTTATTGACAAAGTTGCACAAGCTGTCATGTGAATTGCAACAGCGTGTTTCCTATGTGCACAATGTGTGTCAATATGTCTGCTTTAGAGCGACAGCTATGTACATGTGTTTTTGTCTATGTAGCTCAATATATATAGATAGAAGGATAGAAAGATATGACAAAAACACAAGGGTATAGGTAAGATTGCTGCACATATTGCTTGGCAACCAGGAAACTGGGATTTTAATTATGGCTGGAGCACCCCTCCAGTTACGGTCTCCAGTAAGACTCACCCACTTCCCGTATGAAAGAGACAAAGAGACATAGTGATAGTATGCTGTAAATGCTGTACTGCACACAACACCCATTACTGCCATAACTGAAACCAATGATCAGCACCATGATCAGCTCCAGTGACCTCTTCTGTATGGACAAATTCAAAGAATACATGAGGCATCAACTCAATGATCCACCTTACCCTCCTAATTTCATTTGGACTGGAGAAGTGTGGGTGGACATTAGTGAGGAAAGATGATTAGGACTGAAGAGGCCGGACTACCAGAAAGGCACATATAACAGACAAGTAGGACAGCTGCTAGTACCTAGGGATTCTACGTGAGGGGGCAGCAGATGGGCAATGTGGATGAAAATCAAGACAAGGAAGTGTGAAGCCCCTCCATGGAATATACCACCAGCAGGTAGCAGAAGTGGCTGAAATCCTAGCAGTGGTTGGAGAAAGCTGGACTATAGGACAACACTAAGGCGCAAATCATAGCAGCACAAGAGCAGGCTCTCAACACCAGGTCAATAGAAGCAGCAGTCTACTACACCACAAAGTACAGACTGTGAAAAGAGGCCCCCAAGATCGTCTAGTCCAGACTAACAGGGTGTAAGATAGAAGTGGGAACAGCATACACTGAGCAGCACAGCCAAGGTGCGGAGATCGTGTGCAGGAACATCTGCGCCAAGTATGGGCTGGAGCCTGCCAAGTCCAGATTGGAGATGCTACAAAGGGTGGTTGAGAGTAATCGCGCTACTGCAATATCATGTGGGACATCCAGGTCCAGACAGATTAGAAAAGACTGGCCAGAAAGTTGGCCAGTACTTGGTGGTAATACACAATGAATAGAAAGCAGCAGTGGTGAGGTAGTAATTCCCAGTGACGGCCGCAGCAAGATAAAGAAATATGAAAAACTGGGGAAGTACCAAGGAGTGAAAGAGGATCTTCACTTTCCCTCACTTTGCCTTCAGTTTCCACACACACGTGTGGAAAGTGAAGGTGAATGTAGTCTCAGTGCTGAGAGGATCATGTGGGAGAGATCTCATTCTCTGCTCTAAGAACGGTTCAGAAACTGTACAGAACCCTCCTAGGTCTAGTTAGTAAATTTTAAAAAATAAAGTATAGGAAAATTTATAGTAACTTAGGATGTGTTATGTGTGGCAGCATTTCCCTCCCAGGTCAAAAAGGCGCAGATAACTCTACAGAATTATAGTTTAGTGGATATCTTGACATGCTTGTGTCAAGACTCTGCAGCCAGTGAGGACTATATTTGACTGTTGGGTGAAACTATGAAACGTGGTTGGCAGCTTCACTAATTCCCAGCTTCCAGCCTTCCCTCTTCAGGCGGGTTTCAATGCCCAATTAAGGCATTTTCTGTATTTTAATCCCTATGGATGCCTTAATTATTCTCAAAGAGGACATAATGTTTGCTGGCTGCATGCAAATATCATAAAAATATTAATTACTTCATAGTAGTAAGTATAAGAAAAGGCATAAGAGGAAAATATTGCAAGGTATTTTATTCACCAGATCTTTTTATTTTCTTTTATCTTTCCTTCTCCCTCTCTCTCTTTCCTCACAGGATCAAACACGCCAACATCGTATCTCTTGAAGACATCTTTGAGAGTAAATCCCACCTCTACCTTGTCATGCAACTGTGAGTATTCACATGTGTGTGTTTGTCTGATGTGTTTGAAATTCCCTACCTGCGGTGTCTCCCACGCACTGCGTTGCCACATGCCATTAATTGCACTCTGTAAAACACACTCGCCTGTGCACACAACACACACGTAACACACACGAACAAACACACACACTACCATGCCTACTCATGACAACCACCGGGGAGTACGCCCTCACACCTGCAGCCTGTCAGCCTCCCACCCGCCTTAACCGCTGAAATGTCAGAGAGAGCGAGAGAGAAAAGACATAGAAAGGTCTAGAGATTTATGAGCTGAGGGGGTCCAGAAAATAAATAGTATGTTTATTCATTGTCAGTGGCAAATTGGGGAGATGAAAGAGGCAGGGAGAGAGTGTAAAGCCCTCTCCTGACAGTATCACCAGGGGATGGATCGTGATTATTCATTTCACTGACACACCCATGAATGCTGTTTTGAAAGTCTATGTCACTATATGTCACTCCCTACTATGCTTTAGAAATCACTGGGATCCTCTGATAATGCTAATTAAAGCTGGATTATCACCATAGTTATTAGAGGGGTAAGATGGGTAGTTTAGGATGAAAAATATATTAGTTTTGATTCTTAATGTGGCTTAAAAAATCAGTTGAAGTTTTGAGAGGTAGGAGCGTGTGTCATTACACACAGTTGTAGTTCTTTGACCACTAAAGCCGTTCTGTAATGATGGCCGTCATGAGAGAGATGTCACTTTCAGATGCATCCAGCTGAAAGTATGTGCTCTAGAGAGGGCTGGAGGGGAAATAAGAGAAAACATGAAAGCACAATCCGCTGTTTCCATGGAAAGCAGTAGGTGGGCTGGGTGACATGGGGGATGTTTTTGTTGTCCAGCTTAGTTACACAGCCAGAGGCCAAGACACTTTTACCCTACAAACAGTTGAAATGCAGTGTTTTTCCACCTCTCTGTTTCTATTCTCTGATTTATTTTCGTAATTTGTTGTGCTGTTTGAAGTATTTGAAATATGTGTTGGTCTGTGTGTGTTTACAACCTGGTTTACACCCCTGTGCTGTCCGCAGTTTATGTTGCAGAGGTGTAGAGTGAGGTCTCCATCTAGTGGCCACTGAGTCCAATGTCAAGCTGAATTAAGACAACATTGCACTATGCTTGAATTTACACTTCAATGGGCTTTTTGTGTCCAATTATGTATTTCTGGATTTGTGCATTTTTTAAAGTTATCTATTTTTTTATATAAACATGTAAAGTAATTTGCACTATCATTTACCTTTCCATATAGGTCCGGCAAATCAGACTGGCTGGCATAACAGGCACTGTAATTATTAATAAAAGTTTTGAGCACTGTAACCGTTTTGATATAAAGACAGATTTGTTCCTATACCTGAGATTTGTTTAGGTATAGTGTGTTGATTACATACTGTACTATGAGTAAAACTGTTTGAGTGTAGAGTCTGTGAGGGTATAAAGCGTTCTGTACTACATCACATTCCATATAAATGGCATAGATGGTTGTTCCTGTGCTTAAATACAGTAAATTTTATTATTAAAGAAATTGTAGAGAGGTTGTATGATCTTTTTTTTTTTCTTCTTCTCTTGAATGTTCTATTTTGGTTAACTGTAAAGCACATTGCATTGCTTTGATTGTCTGAAATGTGCTGTATAAATGAAATTTGGTTTGTTTTTGTCTCCTTTTGTCTGTATATATATGCTACTTATTGGGTTTGTCTCCAATGATCATGTTTCATAGCTGTCAGAGTTTTGTGGCTGTATCATTATGGGAGGCGGCATGTTGTGTGCTGTATGTGCTGTTATGAGCTTGTTGTCGTTAGTTTGCTTCAGAAGATGGGCTGGCAATGACAGATGGTTGGCACAAAGCAGCTTTGATCATTTTGTACTTATTAAGGTCATCAGTCTTGAAAATCCCTTTTTTTCTCTTCCTTTTACCTAAGCTAACCTAAGCTATTATGCTCTAATCTATTTATTATATTGTAATGTGATATTTTATTGTAAATTACTATTTTACATTTTCCCCTATCCCTAACACGCTTCCTCTGTCTGACCTAAGCAACCTGTCTAGTTTATCCCTCACATCCAAAAGTCTCTCTCTTTTTCTTACTTTCAGATTTTCTCACACAATCTTTCACCAGCCCTCTGTACCCTCAACAAATCAAATTTAACAGCAGTGCTGGAAATCAGTGGTCGTGTAATCAGATTCCTCTATTTTCTACAGGTCCATTCCCATTTCCCCAAGCCCAGTGTGATCTATGTGGTCATTATCTCCATTGTGTCTGACAGCATTCAGTTCAGCTCACTCAGTGAAATCCTCCTTCTTCATCCAGGGTGTCTGGTGGGGAACTGTTTGATCGTATCATAGAGAAGGGCTTCTACACAGAGAAAGACGCCAGCAAGCTCATCCAGCAGATCCTGGACGCTGTCAAATATCTCCACGACATGGGCATTGTCCACCGCGACCTCAAGGTCAGTCAGTCAGGTCAGAGATCCACATGACAGGTCAGAGGGGAGGGAGGAGTGCTGAAAGGCCACAGCAAGTGACAGACAAGAGCATGACCAAAAATCTCACTTAGCAGTAAAAAAAACGGCATTCCACCATTTTTGCCCATCAGCTTAAGATGACTGAGCCCAAGCCTTTTTTTGGAAACATTTCAAGACGGTTCCATTGTTTCATACTATGTTCATGTATTGTAGGTGTATATGGTGGAATAGTAACCGGTGCAATCTCAGAACGTATGAGACACAAAATAAGTGTGTTCCTCCAAACTGAAAGACTGCAAACAATTTTCTATGGACTTACTGAGAAGGAATCACAATTGTCTTGAATGTTGTCTTCTTAGTACATTATTTATATGCAGATCAGTAAAGTGTAACCAGATTAATCTTCATATGGTAATTACTAATTGCTGTGTATTTGTGTGAGGATGTTGAATGTGTGCATGTAGGAGACAGATTTTGAATACTTGTGTGTGCAGCGTACTGTTTATTTATGTCCGTGTCTTTGCTGTCGTCCCCACTGTAATAGCCAGAGAACCTGCTGTACTACAGTATGGAGGAAGACTCCAAGATCATGATCAGTGATTTTGGTCTGTCGAAAATCGAGGGCACTGGCAGTGTCATGTCTACGGCCTGTGGAACTCCCGGATACGTCGGTAAAGCACCTATCAAGTCAGACAAAATATGAAATGTATTAAGTAGGGTGATATGATGTACCTTAAGGCAATGATATACTATAAAAAGGTTTTTGAGAGGCAAATTACTTACATTGCTTTGATTTCACTATTTTGGAACAAAGATATATTAATTTAGCTAAACTAGTAAAAATTTACCGGCAATTTATCGGAAAGTGCAAGCCGATTAAAAGATGTGAAATGTACGACGTGGATTCTACTTCTTCTGTGACATGAAATATTTTGAAGGAAGAGACCATTGTAGCATAATGTGGTATGATAAAATATTTTCCCTTATCTGGCAACTAGAAATTCATTTTGATGGATTTTGAAGGCCATTTTTTTCCCTATACGCCTCTCCTAAGAGCACGATCATACTCAGCTATTTTATGTGACGCCAAATGCTTCACTACACAAATTCCAAATTGTTTGGTTCGAGTTACCACATATTAATAGTGCTGGTCATGTATCAAACATGGTGAAACTTCTGTCTTGCCAACGTGGTGTCATCCATTAATAAGAACTGAATTATCTGCTCTTTATTCCTTCAGCTCCTGAAGTCCTGGCTCAGAAACCCTACAGTAAGGCAGTTGACTGCTGGTCTATTGGCGTCATCGCCTATATTCTGTGAGTACCTGCAACTACCACTTTTTCAAGCTGACACAACACGTCAGGACAAAATGTTCTGTTCATTTCCTGAGTAGGTCATGTTAATTTTTTCATACACCCTGTTTCCAAGCTTCTTTTCCGCTTTTTGTTTTCCACTTTTCCAGATATGAACCTAGCCTAATGTAGGAGTACATCTTTTTATAGAGATTCTTAATTGAAATAACCTTTCAATAATCTTTTAATCTGCGTCATCCAGTTCCAAATCTTTCATTAATGTATTCATAATCATCTTAATTGTTATGACCCCATGCTTTTAGGACTACTGGCATTATTTTTGACCTCCCAGGGAGCTGCAGGTGCTTCCAGGAGAAAAACGCTATTGGTTGTCCTGTAATGTTGCCAGGGAAAGTAACATCTGTCCTCTCCCTCGTGGTTTCAGGTTGTGTGGCTACCCTCCCTTTTATGATGAGAACGATGCCAAACTGTTTGAGCAGATCCTGAAGGCAGAGTACGAGTTCGACTCTCCTTACTGGGACGATATCTCCGACTCAGGTAAGAGGGAATTTTGACACGATACATACATTTATCCTTGATTTTCTCATGAAGGCATCACACAGACATTTCTTACATAGACTACAAACATATTTGCATATATCTGTGTAGATGTGCATGTCTCCAAGCCAGTGCAAGGACAGTTTGATACAAGGATGACTGATGTCGTGAAATTGCTTCAGAACTTGTTTAGTTTTCTACTAGCTGAATTGCTGCTGCCATCTCCCCATTGTGGTGAAGCACTAACAGCAATAATGATCTGTTGCCCTTAGTTTGATTAAACTGGATCTACTTTTTGGTTGTTGATTTTAGTTTTTTAACATTATAATATGGATTTTCATCAATAGATTCAACATTTTTTATTTCTTGTGCATTTCTTTTTTTATATATAGCTAAAGACTTCATAATCCACCTGATGGAGAAAGACCCCAGGCTACGTTACACCTGTGATCAGGCTCTGCAGCACCCCTGGTACTGAATCTTATAGTTTTCTGTCTTGACACCTGTACGCGGTCACTTTGTGTAGTAACATAATATTTTGCTCCTGTCATGTGAAAACCTTTTAGTCATTGTCTTGTTTTAATTTCAGCAGAAGAATTGTGTGCTTTTCTATACAGAGAATGATACAAACCTTGATACTTTCTTTCTTTTCATTCACCTTCTTCCCTATTTTTTATTTCCCTATTTTTCTCCCATGTTGGTACTGTGACACTCCCACGCAGAACCACATTTTTTTCTTAGTTCCTGAAAAGTTGACATTAGTGATATATGAAGTTTTAACTGGACATCCATGGTATGCTTTTGGTGGCTGTAAGCCAACACACCTCACAGTGCCATTTTTTCATTTTTAGCTTAGGTGGCCACTGTAGGAATCTAACCCCTAACCCTCGTAGTGCCACTTTTATGCTCTGTCCATTAAGATCCAGAATGTACCCTTCACCATCAAAGTGGCCTTATCTTCCCTTATCGCTTTCTTCATCAGGATCGCTGGGGACACTGCTCTGGAGAAGAATATCCATGAGTCTGTCAGTGCTCAGATCAAGAAGAATTTTGCCAAGAGCAAGTGGAAGGTGATTTATTTATTTGATTTATTTTGTTCTTCTGTATGATGGCGTATAGTTATATTCCCTTTCAGCACATACACTACAGCACATGCCATACTTTTCCCTCCTGCAGCAAACCCCTTGCTCCTTTGCCTCTGTAACTGGCATTGAGGCTGTTAAATGATTAGTTTAGCTTTTTATTCAAAGTATATCTTTGGTTATTTATCTTGGGAATGTAGGACTGTTTTGGAGACATGTAAGACATGGCCTGAATGGGATTTGGAACTTCTACAAATTTTTACACTTTGGTGTCTTGAGTGTTAATTATTATTAACATTCAAAAAAGCGTTGTCAATACAATAATTCAAGAGCACATGATTGAAACTTAATACTCACACAACAGGTGCCTCCAATACAGATGATTATGGAGCACCTCGCTGCATGAATTTGCATATTAATGAGGAAAAATGATTTTCTTGAAGCACCTATAACTGCTTAAAGAGTAATTTTTGCACCAAGTCTCAGCTTCTCTTTGATGGGCTGGGGTGTTAATTTATTATTATTATTATTTATTTTTTTTTTTTTTTACCAAATCACACCACACTAGGACAGTCATCCTAACATCTTCTCCAACTGAAAACCAGCTGCTTGTTTTAACCAGTGGAGGGCGAACTTAGCCCAATTTAGTATGATAAATACAGCAGCAGCACATTGACGCTCAAATGTTGATAGTATGACTGTTAATGTTGTATTTCACTACATAGTAATATATACTGTTTATAACTCAAAAAAGTATTCTATTGTGGACAAGTGTGTTGTGTAGTGTGCATAAATATGTAGCAATTAATAAATTAATTACTAATTATTCAGTGGTATATTTAATTAAATAGATTAAGGTGGAACTTTATGCAACTCAGGAGGCACTTGTTTTTGTATAGCTGTGTTTTTTGCTATTTTACCCTTTCCCTTATCTGGTCAGTTTGTAAGTCAAAGGTTCAGATTCATGGGATTATAATGTTATTGTATCTGTGGTTTGTCCTCTGCAGCAAGCATTCAATGCCACAGCAGTGGTCCGTCACATGAGGCGTCTCCAGCTGGGCACCAGTAATGAGGGGCCCAGCCCAAACACCCTGCCCAGCCCCTGTAGAGCTCACCTGCTGATGCCAGAGGATCACGCCCAGCACACAGGTACCGTGCAGGAGAAGTACACTGCCTCATGCACACAACAGTAGTTTAGTTTTTAGTTTCTATCTTGGTCAGATGAGATTTTAATCTTAAGGGATTTCCTGATAAAGATTACATAAATAAAATAAATAAATGAGATGCTAGATTCCCCTGGAGTTGCTTGCTCCTACCTCATACACACAAGAATGAGGACTGTGAATACTGTCACTGTCTCAGACATGTAGCCACTGTGGCCTTGCACCAGCGCCTGAATCACTCTCATGAGTCCCACCTCCTCAGGAGTCATTTTGCGATTCAGGGTCTGGAAAAGACTCCATTAATAATGGTTTACCACAGTAAAATTATGTTTAGACCAGTCGGCATCTGCTGCTCGCTAGAATTCTGCTATGGACATGCATTTCAAAAATGTGATGACAGCAACCAACACCAAGCACCTCTACTGTCTCTACTTGTACAAAAACAACAAAGGCCGCTGACACTGGATTAGCCTGAAAGGGATTTTTTTCTGTGAAACCACCGTTAATGGAAGTTATTCCAGACACTGGATATGGACATATTAGATTATTTAAATCTCAAAATGACTCAGAAGTAGGCAGGATTAGGGAGAGTGAATCGGGAGCTGATGCCAGGGTGTAGACACTGTAGTTACAGATGTTGTATTGCCAGTATCAGTCTACCATGTTGAGTGCCCTAATGGCTAATGTTTGTTGGTTGGTTTGTTTGCTCTTTCGCAAAATAGGTCAATTACACTGAAGATTTTGCCAAAATCTTGACAATGATAGTATGAACTGAACTCTCTCTCTCTCTCTCTCTCTCTCCCTCTCTCTCTCTCTCTCTCTCTCTCTCAGAGGCCCAGTGTGAGGGGGGATGCTCCCACAATGTTGACAGCGGGGCGGAGCGAGACCCTCTGTCCAACAACTGCACCTACCGCTGCCACCCCACCAGCAGGGTGTGATCCCCCAACCCGCTCCACTGACCTACCTAATCTATCCCAGTGACTTTCCATTTTTAACCCCTGGGTGGAACCAGAGGCGTCAACTCCCCCCTCCTGTCTGGTTAGGAATACAGTGTCATTCCAACCTCTCGCCTGCAGGGGGGGCAAGCATGTCCAGTCTGGGAAGGAGGAAGTGAAGTGGGATGAAAAGACTTGATGATGCTGCTGATGAAGCTTCAGAGGAGATCACTTTTACAGACTGGGCTGATAGTAGGGGATGAGTTGAAAGGGGGAAAGGAAATGGAGGAGAGAGGGGAAGACCCC
>OMKZ01036339.1:5589-34973 GCA_900302535.1 Neoniphon sammara | reverse complement strand
CACCCCCCACCCCCTCACCACCCAGTGTGTCATGGGTATTGTGTTTTATGGGAGCAGGACCGAGCTTATTGGTCACGGTTTTTATTCATGCTTTATGATTCAACATGTCTCTGTTTTTGTGGGTTACATATATATATTTTTTATATTTATGTGTTATCTTTTTAAATCTTTCTCCCTTAGCATTAGGATTTGGAGTTTAAGCCCAGGGATGGTACCTGCATGATTAGGAGGGAATTTCCCCAAGCATGTTTTGTTATTTGTAAAATATGCCGTGCTGCAGAAATGCAGCATTGCAATATATTGCAAACGTGATGGAATATATAGTGTGCAAAGGCATAGGCCTCCATTTTCCCAGCTGATTCACAATAGCATGTCTCCTCAGCATTTTGATACATTGCAGTTTTAATATGAAGGGCTGCTTTAGAATATTAATTGATGTGCTCATTAATCTAGTTACTTTATGTTGTAATTTTAGATTTGTTCTGCAAAGTGAACACAGATCCACATGCTAAGTTACTATCTTTAACTTGGGCTCTTAGACAATCAGTGACAGAATAGTTTATGCAATGAATACTCCATCCAACTATGTAGCCTTTGTTGTGGCAGTATGGTGTTCCCAGCCAGTGGTTAGGCTTTTAAAAGAAAAAGGCTTCCCCTGCTCTTCTCAACCCCAAACCTCGTTAACCACTTCAGCACAGGGATATATCTTTGTCTAAGGTGCCTTTAGGATATATGGTGTGAAGGGTTTATTTTCTGGTAGCTTCAAAAAAAATGTAAAAAAAAAAAAAAATCTGTTTCTTTGTCTTTGTACAGGTTTTGCAGCATTGAGTATTTTTTCATTTCATGTTGTTTGTACTGTATTTCACTGATGATATAACAGCTTGAAAATGCAGTTTTCTTTGTTTTGTGTCTCACAGTTAAGTACTGTAATTGCATAAGAGGGACATGCATACATGTAATGGCTAAGATTGCTTCTTGGGCAAACCATCTTTTATTCCCTCCTTGTTCTTTTCCATTGAAAACCTCTCACAGAGACAAAAATTACAATTTTGTTAAGACCTTCGTCTGGAAAGCTTCACCAGGAGCCTCATTTTAAGAGAGATCTTTTTACCTTGGAAATATGCATATGTAGGAATACTTGAACATTGAACTTGACAGGAAAATGTTTGCCGTTCTTTGCCAGTTCCTAACAATGCCACATTTAAAAGAACTGTATCCATATGTTAGGATTAAATGCCTGCAGTATGTTTTATGTGCAAAACACCCAACAGCCAAGCAGAAAAAGTAAGAAAAGAGTTTATAGTCCAGAAACTAAAGCATGATGATGCTTTCAAAATACAGGCCATATATAGCACTGTATACAACCTCCCTGGTCTTTGAAATTAATGAAATATTAATCCATTAAAGATACTAAGATCTGATCAAGCAGACTCAGAGTAGGTTATGTGGATCTCAGAAACTGCAACCAACATTTTATATGCAGCTGTCACCATGTACTGTAACTGCACCTCCCTTACCATCTCTAGTCTTTTTAAATTCTTTCATAGGCATGTTTATTCAGTGTGTACAGAGAACCTGAATTAAAGAATGTGAATATGTATCACATTGGCTCACTTCATCATTACATCCTTCATTGCTTTTTACATCTGATTCAAGTATTGTGTGCATGAAGAGTACTTACATAGTTTTTAAGGATGTGGTTGTTGGCTTTAAAGATAAAAACACATAGAGAAAAAATCATAAAACTCATACACTTAAGTTTTGGTTCTTTACTTGGCTTTTGTAAAAAATCCCATCATATAAACTGTCTACTTGAGAATTGGGTTAAGCCTTTTCACGTAGACAGATGATTGTTCTATTTGGGTTTACAGTACTAGTTTTAGAAGTGCGGTATATGCATATTGTCTATATGCGCTGCTCTTCATTCTGCAGCCTGTTACAGTCAGGTCCTGTTCAGCTGCTGTTTGGCACGGCTCACCGTCCACCTCTAATGATAACTCCATCAGAAAATGATGAAAGGCAGTAAAAATGATTGAATGCTGAGGTCTGCAGTGAGTGCATACAAAGCTGCTCCTTTACCCAGTGAGGTTTACTGACCCTCCTCTAACTCTGGCTTTTCTAACTCTTCCATGACATGATCATGTTTTCTTTATATACTTTCTCTGCCATAAAAGTGTAGAATGTTGGTACTGATTGTATATGCTTGCATGACGTGGCTTTAAAATTTGTGAATCCCCTGATTAGTGATGAAAAATGTGTACAAAATACTTGTGAAAAACATTTTTTCATGGTAAAATGGGGGATTCCATCAGATGTTTTTCTTTAAAATAGTCCTCTTCAAAAAGTTTCTCATGTAGATGAGTAAAAAAATGGTGCAAATTGTATTAACATTGCAACAAGTTAAAGTTAAAAGTGCTGCTTCCAAAAATATTTTTGAGCTTTACTCTGCGTTGATACTGGGTGGGTATTGTGGTGTATTTGGACAGTGATGTAAGTGGTGAGTCAAGATTCTAGTGAAAAGCCTGGCTTTTTGCAGGCATTTTAAGTGTGAATTTTATTCATTTCATGAATTATTGTGACAAATGAACATCCACACAAGGAAAGGAAGTCTAAGGCATGAAGGCAGTCCTCATGTGTAGTGTATGTGCGCTGCTCCGGGGTTGACCTTGTGGATAAAGACAGACAATATTACAGCTATTCTCATATTGTGCAGATTTTCTACTGTTGTGACACAATGGCACTAACCATTGGCTGCATCTACCATTTGACTCCTGTCAAATGGTGTACTGGAACTCAAAAGACTTCAGTTACAAATTAAAAGTATTTCTCACAAATCCTAAAAGGAGGTGCACATTCATTTGCTGTGCAGTACACCTTTGATGGTCAGCACTGTGTCTGTGTCACTTCGATTATGTGAGCATGTGTCTAAGAATAGGACAAAAATGTCAAAAAAAAAACAAAAACTTTTTTTCCCTACTTTTTATTAGCTGATGAGCTGGACAAAGACCTGGGAAAGAGAAAACTTAAGATTTCCACATTCCAGTGCAGTGAAGCAAGTGATGATAAAATATGTAACCAAGTTATTATATTGACAGTATCCCATTACCTCACCACTCAACCACCTTGGTAGGAAAAAAGTAAGGCATGGGCTAAATTTTTGGTACTAATATTAAAACCAGAGTTAGGGAAAAGAAATATTGAATTTGCATCAAACTAAGAGTAGCACATCTTTGCTGAATAGAGTGGCATGTGGCCTTTCAAACAGGTACTTTTTCCATTGCTGTTCCAGTAAAAAAATAAATTTTTGTTTTTGTTTTTTTTTTGTTTGTTTTGTTTTATTGCAGTACATTTCATGCATAGACTTTACAGTTTACAGTGATATGTTTAACCAGGTCATCATTCATTGTTTTTTTTTGTTTGTTTGTTTTTTTTTTTGTTTTTTTTTTAATGGACTCAACTTATTATATACGATAATTTGTGTGGATGTTTCACTGGTTGTGTTTCAATCTGTTCTACTCTTTAATAATTCATAAATCACTTGTAGAGAATGGTCAAATTGCTGCACAAATAAATATTTGTACCGTAAATATGTTGCCTTTTGTAAATGCTGTTTTGGGCTACAGTACTTACTGTATACATAGATGCAATGCATCACGGACAGTTGAATATTGACTACTGCTCATGTCAAAGCCAATGACTTATGCTTGGAACAGATTTGTAATGAAGCATACATTAAAATCCTTGTCTATGCATTTTGCATCTGAGTCCATTAATAAAGTTTAAAGTCATAATGAAATGAGCCGATGTTCCTTGTCATAATATGCACATATTATTTAACAATACATGACAAAACCCCAATACTAATACTAATAATACTTAATACTAATAATCTTAAAGTCACTGTCATGCAAGATAGCTCTCATATCAATAAGTATTTAGGCCTAAACACAAAATCTAGAAAAATGAATTTGAAGAGTTTGTGTAATTCAGCAGTTTCAGTTTTGGACAAAAAAGGTTGATGTTTTTGCTGTGACACTGTGACATTTATTTATATAAAAACACCAGATTTTGGCTAAATGCTGTTGGTGTTATGGCAGGTCTCTGGGAGTTATCACTGCATTTTCTGTAACATATGGGTGAACACCTCAAAACATAGCAAGAGAATTATCAGTATCAACAGGGACTGCCTTTGTCTTCCTAGGAGATAATGCTATCCCATCAGTTTACATCAGTGGCTGCTTTTGAATTATCCCTCCATACATTATATCCATATACCTTCTATTTCTGGTGTTGTTGTTTAGTGCTGTATTTTTGTTATTCTGCAGCTAATTAAAAGTAAATCAAAAGTAAATCTAGTAATGTCACTGGGAGCTATTCTAAACACAATTACATTGAATCGGAAAAAAAAATTAATGATGTAAAACAGAAGTGTTAGCTTTCACGTTTCAGTGTCAACCCTTAAAAATAAGAGAATGGCTTCTTTGTAAACTCACTGATTTGTAGGAATGTCAAACAAACAGGGTGAAATCCAGCTTAAAAGAGGGAGAGCACACTTCTTTCTCCTATTTAAAGACCATGCCAGTGATATACTTAATGTTTCTGCTTACTGTTTCCAAAAGCAAGGTGTCATATTTTAAAACTGATATAATTTTTCCTACCTTTTGTTGGGCCACTGGATTCCATTCATTCCAGTGCAATATGAAAATTTACTTTCAGAGACTTCAAACCTCCACACCAGTATTCCATCACTATAAGATGTTGTCCTTAGTTTTCCTAAAAGAAGCAGCGATGTTGTGTTTTGACGACTTAAAATTAGGTGGAGTGATTTGAACGGATCTGAAAGCATTCCTGCTTGGTGCATTCAGGGGGCGTCTGACAACATTGGCTACAGTCATATTTAACTGATTAACAACATCAAATTAATGAGTTGCTGTCAGTAAATCTCACCCAGAAGACAAGAAGCACCAATGCCATGAAGATACTGAGAGTATGATGATATTGGGAATTTCATAGTTTTAAACTGATAGCTGATTTGCCCTTATAAAAGGTCTCTCCGCCAAGCGACTTTGTTAGCAGCAGCAGAAGATTATAAGGTGGGCACTTCAACCAAAATTTTAAATTTTATGGTATGTTGTTTGTTGATATGTTGTTAAATCTGCAGTGCGCCTGCATGATTTGCAAAATGGTTTGCTGCAATGTAAAATGTCGATAAATTGTACTTAAATGGGCCTTAAATGGGCCAAACACTCAAAATCACTGGTATGGTCCTTTAATCTCCATTGTAGCTGCAGCTGCTCTCTATGTACATCATGTTTGGTGAGATTGCCAATAGAAAAACAGAATTATACCCTAAAATAACAAAATGGATCCAGAAATATAAATGTATAGCGCCATTCCCTATTTTAGGCTGGATTTAAAACCAATTTCTGATTAGCCAAACCACTTCAAGTTTTCCCTCAGTGACATATTTCCCTTCTCTTCCCTTTCTCCATCCCTTTGAACACAATCTCACAGTCATCAAACTCAACAGAACTCAGTCATTAAAATTTCTAATAAAACAGAATATAATAGAATAGGTGTGGAACTTTTCCGAAGGGTAACTGGCCACGGTTGATCACATAAAATAGTTTTGTGGGTTGAGAGGTTTGTCATGAATTTTAATTTCATACTGTGCTACATGAGGCCTCTCTCTTCCTCTCTCCAAGGAATGCTGGGTAATTGAGGCTTGTGGTCTGGCTGGAGGGGACTACAGCAGAGAGAGTGGGAGTCTGGTGGTCTACCTCACTCAAGAGACAGTAGACAGAGTAAAGATTATGTGGTCGAACTAGGAACAAGGGACTGGTTCATAATAATGGGAGTGAAATTGCATGGATCACAAGGAAGAAAGTGCTGAAAGATGCAAGCCACGTTTCGATGTGGAACAGTGGAAAAACTGAATGAAACCATGGCCAAGGGTGAAACCTGGCACTGCAGAGAACAGTAAAAATAAGAAGAGGACAGCTCAAGAGGAGAGTGTGCCTACATTTTCAAAGACAACAAACATGTTCTATTTTTATGCTTTGCTTTTATTTCCCTCACAATGTGGATGTAATAGCACACCAATGTTGATTCTTCTGTCAGGCACAGTGCTCACACCACATCCACCTCCCAGCATGACTTTTGAGTGCAGTTGCTCATGCCTGTGCAGAAAGTGTGGTGGTGTAAAATAGAGGGTGTGTCTTAAACTGCTCCTTAGTTCAGTAGTTAGTGAACTGCCCAGGGAGCCATACATTTTCTAGGGAGCCCCAATCCCCAAAATTGTTCCAGTGCACTGGAAGTTCAACCCTCTGGAAAATTCCCAGAAAAACTAGTGAGCATCTTTGCTCATTGTGCTCACTGACTGGAAGTAATGTCTGCCAAACCTCCGCTTCACAACATTTGGCAACCACTGGAGGTCATGGAGGAGGACAGACCAAACTTCAGGTGTGTCCCAAAAATATACTAATACTCAACAGTGTATTAAAACCATACTAATGTTAACACTAAACAGTATATATTGTATACTAATTTTCATAGTGTGCTGTTTCGGTAATTTGCATGATACAAATTCATATCTTCTGCGTTTAGTCAACTTCAAATAAAAAAAAAAAAACATGAATCTCAACAGATGTTTTGGTTTATTTATTTATTTATTTATTTATTTATTCACAGGAACTTCTCATTTTTCTGTTGTCCCCTGCCACAGCAGAGGTGTTCCCATTGACCAGAGTTGATCCATTATTTTTAATTTTCAAATTATGAGTAGCTCCTCCCTTTTTGCTACATGCTCTATTGTGGGACAATAGTGTATAATTACTGCACACTCAAAATACTTTAGCGAATTGAGTATGTACATTGACACTGACTTGCAACTTCATGATTTGTAAGTTGATTTATCTTAGTGATGCCAGCAGCAGTTTAAACATTTTTAAAGCAGATAGATGGTTTGAAAAGGGAGAGAAAAACTATTAATAGATTGCTGTCATATGAAGAAAGTACAAAATCCTGAGTGTGAAGCACCTGCTGTAACTGCTGGAGGAAATGAGAGAACTTGTGCTCAGTGTTCAGAAAAGTTTAAAAATTTGAGCAGGCTAATGAGGTCACCAGAGGGATGTTTTACATCTTCTGGCAAAAGAAACTTTTCTCTTACTGCTTTGCATATTTCAGTTGTATAACATTAGCAGAGAGGGTATAAATCGCAAAACTTAATCACAGCGGGTGGAGATCAAAGCTTCTCAAATACTTGTGTCGGTAGGATGGATCCAGTTAGACCTAAGTGCACTGCAGAAGACCAAAACACTGACAAACATTACTAAAACTATTGCCTGTAAAATCTGAAGCCTGATGGCTGTGTTGACTCCTTGTGTCATTTAGTTAGTGGTAGTATTTTATGTCAGCTGTCACAAAGAGACTTGCCAATATGTACACAGCAGAGGTGATGTGAGCTTGTCATAATGCAGACTAAATGATAGTGGAATAAACATTTGAACAGTTCCTGATATATCGAGGTACATAGCTTACACATAGGGCCTTTAACTTTAAAGCCTTACTTTATGATTGCAGTGATCTCCTCATTAACTTTCTGCCTAACACTGCTACAAAGGACATCCAAAAGCCTTTGCCATTCTCAGGCAAGGTGACCTACAGTAGTTGGCATAAAGTTGTAATGCGATGAATATTAAGATATATTATTTGATAGCACAGGTCACTGCAGGTGATAAATAGAAAATTCTCCTTATGAACCTTTGTTATTGAAAGTTACCTGGTTCGCCTTATGTCAAAGTGTTGAGTTAAGGTTTCCCGAGTGCTTGAGAGCAAATGAAATGTATTATGTACGTGGTAAAAAAGCACGCACACACACTGCCCTCAGATCTGTCATCAGGAATCTATTGTGCCTATATCTGTCAGTGCTCTCTGAAGTTTTATGTGCTCATTACGTCCAAGTTGTCCTTCGATGTGTGTGCTGGCATAGGTAAGGAGTGCTTTCACAAGTGCTGTGAACATTTAACTCTTTTTCCACCTGTTTCCATTCAACGAATTAGTAAATATTGTGTAAATCTGTAATAGACAACAAATCGAGCCCATCCCCCATCTTTATCTTCCAAAGGATGAAGAGAAATTGGTTAACACAGACAGATTTCTGCTGGTGAAACAGGCCTTTATTATATTTGAATGAAGTAACTACGATTCCAGTTCTGTGTCAGACCAATTTCGTTAAAACCCAGTAAATATGCATTTTTTTTCACAGACCCTCTCTAGACCAAACAAAACATGTTTTATATATTAGAGAGGTGCTTGACTAAAGTGGGCCTTTAATATTTTACTTTTCTGTCTTGGGAAAGAAAAACACTTTCACACAGACTCTCCCTGTCTCAATTTGCCAAAATGAGTCATTCACAATGAATGGATTGTGCACAAATTGTAAATCCCTCATCTCCAGGGAAAGAGAAAGAGTGCGATCTCACCACGCACTTATATGTGTTAGCTACACAGTCTTTCACCCCTCTACCTCTGTTCCTCTGCACCACAGGGACTCTGACTTGAGACTACAAGTCAAGGAACCTGGTTTGACTCCTGAAACAATGTGATCCCAAAAGTGCCAGGGGAAACAAGGAAAAGAGGCTTGCTCGCAATTGGAAAATCTTACTCATTAATGATTTTTGTCTGTTTTTCCATTTTTTGGTCCCAAGAAAATATTTAGCCAAGATGCTATGAGCTATTTGACGTTGTATCCAAAACAAATGCCCAACTTAGATATAAGGAAAAGATCTCAGTGATTAGCCAAAGGAGGAAATGTGTGTGTGTGTGTGTGTGTGTGTGTGTCTGTTTGTGCACATGCATGTGTTTATTTGGCTTTCTGTCCATTAAGCCACTCTAAATCTGTCCACACGTCTATTTGTTGGTCATGCTACTGGTCTGCATGCTGTTCTTTGTGTATGTTGGCCTGTCCAATGCAACAAGCATAATCTCTAAGATTAACTGAGGATGGACTGTGTGTGTGTGTGTGTGTGTTGTGTGTGTGTGTGTGTGTGAGAGAGAGAGAGAGAGAGAGAGAGAGAGAGAGAGAGAGTATCTGACAGCATAAGGAGAACCACTAATTTTCCACTTTTAGGAAAATTCTGCCTACAATTAGGGCCAAACCTAGCCAGGAACTTGGCTTACATGTTACTTGCATTAGTACATCTGATACTGGCCTCTGCTGGGAGTTTTGCCCCAACTCTCTCATAAGGATAGACTGCCAGACTACAAAATCTCCAACCAAGCCAATTGCAAAAGAAAACCATGTCAAGAAGAGATGGGTAGATGGAGAAAGTATTATGAAAGAGTTCCCCCCCCCCCACACACACTTTTGCCTGCTTAGAATGAGATTTGACACAGCAGGATTCTGATGAGACAATGGATCAAAGTAGAATGCAAAGAGCATGGAATTCTAGGGTTGTCTGAGGTCATGTTGCCCTTGGAAACGCTAACAGAGAATTGTCCTCATCACTGACTGAAAACGCCACGGGTGACACATACACACACAGACAATCATGTCCATATGAGCTTCCATGATTTCTCAAATCAGTTTTCCAAATGTACCAGCTGGCAACTTGTTTTATCCAATTTACATTTGACATCAACCAGCTACATTCATTGATTCATTCATTCATTCATTCATTCATTTCCGTTGGCCATTTTACTGTTTTCAGCTAAATGAGGTGCTGGAGTGTAGCCCAGCATACACCTGGCGAAAAGCAGTGAGACACCCTGTCCATCACAGCAGTTACATTCACTGGAGTAAAAGTATTTCTGTTTCCTGCATTTGTTTAATCTTTTGGCCCCTGCACCAGTCTTCAAGCTGCAATGCCTGTGGGGTTTTCCATACAAGAACATTTCATCTTTCTCTCTCTCTGCTCTAAACTAACTCTGGTCGAAGTCCATCCTGCCTCTGCTTGATTATAGTAATGTGATATAGGCAGCAGCAAAAAGAGCTTTAGCAAGCAGCTTGAAGTTTTTAACCTCTCTGTCATCATTCTGCCATCAGTGCTTCTTAGAAAACTCTTTCTAATTAAACTGGCCATCTTTGTTCACATGATGTGAGATCAGTTGGGTATTTATCTGTATGGATTCATCCTTTCTTTCAGTCATTCTTTATTGTCTCTTTCCTTCCTCTTCTTGTGCCATATTTTCCAGGTTTCCTCTAATCTCCACACCTGAGATCACGCACTCTGGGAGGACTCCTCTTCAACAGAACTTACAATTAAGCTTAGTAGGGAATTCAATGGAGTTACCATACAAGACACCATAATTGACATATGTGGCAAAATTTGGCTCCCTACAGCTACATTTTCCATTCAGCTGGCTTCTCCATGTGCAAATGGAAAATCCTGCCACATACTGGAGGATGCATGTGAAAACTCCCTCTCAACCACACAAAAAATACAAACAAACATGCATGCACGCAGGCATGCACACACACACACACACACACACACACACAAACACACACACACATGCACACTTATGCACACAGGGTGGCACACACACATTTCATTCATTTGCAATATATATGGATCTATGTGTGTTTTATAAATTTGTGCACAGGAAATAATTTATGCTCCGGTATGTTCTGTCTCATTATACAGCATCGGTTTCTGCCAAGGTGTGCAGGGAACGCGACACACTCTGTGATATGTGTTGTCAAGTGAGGAAAGCTGCAAATTAAATCTGCTCCAACATGCCCAGTGACTCATGTCAAATAAAACTTCAAAAGGATTCAATGCTCCTTCTTTAATACCAAGACCAAACTTAAACTGTGAAGAGTAAGTCAGTAACACAATGAGTACTGGTCTGTTTCACACATCCGTGTTGACATGGATATCTGGTAGACTCTGTGTGCTTATTCTAAGTTGCATTCCATGGCAGTTGTTCCTATTTTTGTTCTTTCTCTCCTGTCTTGGATATCAACTCTTTCACAATATCTGCTCCAGGAAGTTATCACTTGCTTAACCATGATCTGGAACCTGTAGGATTTGGTTTAGTCGGTGCTTGTTGGTGTGGGGTAAAAAACACACTTCAACATGTCAGCAAGTTTGGTGAGCACTTTAACACTTTTCACTGTGCCATGGTACCTCGAGGTACTTGTTCTGGTTGAATTGGAGGAATTAGGTTACGAGAAGGGCATGAGATGATTTTTGCACGTATAGGTTTGTTTAGAGGTTTTGATAGTTGCTGTTTTTCCATCAGCAAATGCAACTAATACAGCAGGCATCAGGATCAAATCATTGAAGTCATGAAACCAATCAAATTCCTCCATGAGCCTTACATCTTGCAGATATTCTGTAACACATTAACTCACTCAAGGACTCCAAAACTATTCTTCAAGAGTATTCATCACTATACTCCAGGATCCATCCACCTCTACCACTGTAACATAGACACCCCCTCTTTCCATCCCCTACTCCCCTATTCTGGTCCCCAATGCATTCCGCCTCCCAACCTCATCACCATTTGGCTTCGACTCAGCCGCCAGTATGTCAACTCTCCATCCACTGGCCTCTGAAGAAAGCCACTCCATCCTGCACACAACCACTTACATCAGACCTGAGATGTGCCCAACAGCCTGTGCTTATTAAAAACAACATGCATCTACATGGGAGTGAGCTAATGGCGGGTTTGCAAAGCGCAGTGGCCATCCCACAATTTGATGCTCTTCTCTCAAAACTATGCAAAAACTTCAGAGGCAGTACAGAGTGGTACAGAGAAAACCCCCAACTCCTAAAAAATCACTCAAGAGCACTATAAACATCTGGTGTGGAAAATATGGGAATGTAAACCTAATTTCCCCAAGTCCGACCAACAGATATAAAAACAGTTTTGCGCTGCTAACAGCAAACACATGAAGTTGCATTCCTGCTGCTTGTCTTGTAGACTTTGTCAGGAGCCCCGATGAGGAAAAAATAATTACATGAGAGGGATGGAGGGAGAACAAAGGGAGAGGGGAAGAGAGGGAGAAGGGAGGGAAAGAGGAAGGGGGTTGTTAAGTGATGATAATAATATCAGTTTATCTTCGGCCAAATGGTAACAATGAAAAAAGGAAAGATGGGAAACATGTCACTCACAGTTAAAGAGAGGATCACAACAAAATAAATACATCTTTGTGTGACCATGCAATCCTAACTAAAGTCAGTTCAACCATAATTCAGAATTAATGTGCTATACCTATGATCTTTACCCATTTCAGTCAATCATTTTTAACATGGAGAATTATGTCCCAAAACATGAAACCCAAATTCAAACTTGACTTGGACTGTAGCATTATTGAATGCCATAGCCAGGCCATGGTGTTGGTTTCACTCATTGTTATAGTTATTACAAAGCACCTGTGTGGCACCCCATAAAATAAGATAATGAGCTCAATGGTTTTGGCTTGCCAAGATACGTATTGATTTATTTCCGTGCTTTAGGTTTCAAGATTCAGCTTACAGTATGGGTGAGACCTCGGGTAGGGTAGTTTGATTTTTTTTTCAACTGGAACAGCAGAAGTCTCGAAGGGCAAACACACACATCAGTCATGCTTGCTGAAACAGACAGACAGCCAATGATTAAAAATCATGTCTTCCTGGCTAGCATACAGCTGGTCAAGCATTAAGGTTTGATGAGAAAATATTTCCACCCAAATCCAAGCCACGCTCATGAAGGTGTTGGGTAATACCAACAATGAACCAGCTTGGTTCCTTAGGGGTGACGAGTTTGCAGAGCTGAAAGAAAAAGTGCAAATTGCTGTGAGGAAAGCAGAATATGAGAAGGAGAACAGGAACGTGCCCTCCTAAACTTTCATCATACACCGCTATGAGAGCTATGTTTAAAATTCCACATGAATGTGATGAGTTGCAGATTCTGCATTGAATGATGCATTCATGATTCATCACAAAAAGTTCATTGGCACACACTAAGCTGCTTGTGCATGTTATTAAAACCGTGTAGGAAACTATTCAGTTATGCCAAAACCTGTCACAGAGTGCAGGTCTTCCATGTTTTTTTTTTTAAATAAAATTAGGGTGACTAATTCAAAACACAAAGAGTTAGGCGTCTTTGCTTAAAAGGAAACACTGGCTTTCCACATGCAGACCTGAGTAATCACCAACAGAATCACATGTAACCAAAGGCAGGTTGGAAAGTTTGTCTTTAGATGGTGGATAATTTTATGCAGAGAGCTGAATGAAGAACTGAATTAATAACAGAGAGAGAAAGTGAAGAAATGAGTCAGAAGACTAACTGGATGGATGAATAGATAGGTACATAAAGCAATCAGATGCTACAGTCAAGATCATCAGTGCCAGAGTGGCCAGAGAAAGCAACAGCATTCAAAAACATAAAACAAAGCCAGATAAATAAATGATGTCTACAGATAGCCCTGGTCCACCAGAAAGGACCACCACTGTGCAGTCGTATTGTCTGACATCTGTTTTGCAGCTTGGCTGTGCACGGTGGTTTATGTTGAGAAAGCAGCGTGTGTATATCATCTTTGGCCCAAGTCCATGGGATTTTGACAGTTGGCTGCAGGCAAGGTTGTCTGATGCAAAGGTTTCAGAGGGAGAAGAAAAAGAGGCAAGGAGGAGAAGTGGGGAGGAACGGGGAGTCGCGCTCTACGACACTTTCACTCTCCTTTCCAGAGGTCAAACGATACACTAGAAGAAAGCTTGTAAATGTCCCCCTCATATCCTGTTGGACAGCATTTGATATAGAGCATTATTTCTATAACTGCAAGAGGGTTACTGACATAAAATGTGTTTGAAATGTGCACATTTTCAGTTCCTCCTCTTGCCATGCAAACCCTGTCTCTCATTCCCTCTGTTTTATGGGAGACAGCCCATATGGAAGAAATTTGGTTCAGTTCTCTCCTGGAAATTGTGTTGAAAATATAGTCTGCCAAGATGATTTCACATCTCAAATGGTCCTGTGCTCTTTATGGATATGTTCAAACTGAACAAAAGCTGAAGAGGAAGAGGTCAAAGTATGGTCAGTTTATTTATAGGTCTAATGTTGCTTTTGAATTAGCACCAGTTTTCTGGAAACTTTGATTTAGTAGCACTGTACCTCATTGCCAGAAAGCATTTATCACCACAACTATCATACAAGGGAAGCATGTATTGATAGTTGTAGTCTGAAAAATAACTTTAAATCATTATCCCTCTAAATCACACCTCTCCCACTGGTTCCTTTTTTCTTTGTTTTGGCTAATCACATTTATTTTGAAGTATTGATTTAGATGAAAAGAATTCCAGGTATAAATCTTGGGCGGATCAACTATCAAATATGCTTACTCATGTTTGGACACACAATAAAAATCTGAGCTGGTTAAAAAAGCTATATGGAAATTTTTCAGATATTTTTCTATAACTGTCGAGTCTTAGAAGCCTTTTATTCATGCAAGTGACAGACCTTGCATTTCTATGGATTTTTGACTGGGGAAGACCATTGAATGATTTGCTATCTCATGTTTTGCACCACAAATGTTCCCAAAGCAGTGCTGCATACAGGGGGCTTTTTACAGCTACACATGATATGGAACTGATTTTGTTTGATCTACGGTATGTGTTGAAAACTTCCTGGCCTTAGGCACTATCATGTCTGCATATCAGGCACTGTTTTGTAGCTTTCAGTGAGGCGATAATCTGCGGATTTATTAAGTTTCCCCATGAAATAGTTCTGTTTTTTTTTTTTTTTAAACCAGCCAAAGACAGAGGAACCTACATGTAGGTGCTGTGCTGCATTACTGCCCCAGCAGCCAAAGTCTGCTGTAACAGCTGGTCGTTCTTAAATGGTCAGGCACTGTGGATAATCAATTAATACAAAGTCATTTTAGCCTTGATATCCTTGCAAATAGATCAGAGACACATAAAACGAAAACAACTGCATAGAGGGTTACGTAAGTATTTTTTTCCCCCTTTTTTTTTTTTTTTTTTTACAAAAATCATTATTACACAAATGAATATGCTAAGGCCAAAGCAAACCAGATGTTTATTGTTTGAAGAAAGCCAAATAATAATGAAAGCCAAATACAGAATTAATAAAAAAAAGGCAAACTTTCATTTCTGCCACAGAAATGACCCAATCCTGTACCACACCAGCCTCACTGGCTATACTTAATGAGCGCTCAGCACCCTATTTTTTAAAAAGAAAAACTATACTTTCATTCAATACAGTTCATATGAAACTACTTGCAAAAAGCAGGGCATGTACAAATGCCACTACATTTTTGGGATAAGGTTCCCTGGGTTTAAAGAATCGCTATGCTTTCGGGATAGAGTTTCCTGGGTATAAAGAGATTAAACAAGTAAATGAAAAACAGCTGGACCTCTGCAAACAACATAATTGCTTCACTGAAGAAGGTATTGAAGAGTTTTGGGTCCTGAACACCATGTGACATAGGGTCCCACACCCTCTATTAGCAGACCTGCAGAATTTAAAATACTAATGTGCTGCATTTCACACTTTGCAGTTAATCTTTGGTTGGTTCATGAGCCCCCTTGACATAGCGAAGCATGGAAATGCTCCATTTATAATGTTCCTATGGGATCCTGCAATTAAAACTTGAGTGCAGCAATCATCTTAAAGGATAGGATTTTTATGCGATTTTTATGAAGTGTTGGCATAGGGGAAATTGAGTCATGTTTCATAACCCTTAGTCAGTGCACTTTAAATCAGCAACACTTTGTGGCTAAATCAGGTAATTTTTGTATGAATATCAAGCATTTTGCAGTTTCCTACCAAACAAATGGTGATTTGCAGTTTTGTCTGGTTCTTCTCGTCTCTGGACCCAATTTAAATTTTGCATGAAAAAATTATTTATCCTTCAGCTCAATCACATTACTGTTATTACTGGAGGGTTGTTTATATATTGTAATGTGACTAAGCCTGTCAAATGAAGTTTTCATGACTTGTGCAACTTGCACATGTTGCTAATGTTTATGCAAGCAGTTATTGTTTATAAGTATCTATTTTTACATCCAAACATACAAGTATCATTTACAAATCTATGACACTTAGATTTTATGACTTAATTGTTTGCAGATTATAGACTGTATGTGAACACCACATTACACATTTGCATATCATGATACATATGCAGCTTGCTCATTAATCAGCTAACAGCATTTCGAACCTATTTCAGCTCTTTTAACATTTAAACAGTGATTGATTTGATTGACTAAAATAAAATTCAGTAACAGCAGATGCTTGCATCAGCATGTTGAGGACAGTGCAAAGGCTCTTTGGTATACTATTAAAAGAAGACATCACCACAACTAATATATGAGTATGTGACTGTATTGAGTATAGCACTAATTCTCCTATTGATGTAAATGTAATTCACAAGAGTAGAATTCAAGCAGATTAAATTGTAATCAATAAATTCAGCATACTCATTCTGATTGATTGAAAGCCAAACATATTCATATCACTTTATCCAACTGTTGACATTCAAGACACAGTGATTGATTTTGATGATTTTTTTGATACTATTTCTCAAACTAAACAAAATTTTTGCACTTATACAATGTATAATGTGTCCAGCACAGAAAAAAAAAACAAAACAATAATTTCTTAAAGGTGATATTCAGTATCTAACACTTTAACATTGTTCACATCTTTTTCCAATAGTGCATGGCTCCATCTGCCAGCTTTGAGCTCTGTCTTGTAGTTCCTTCATTCATGGCACAATGTTTAGAAAATTCTGCATTGCAGACTGTACCACTGAATTTCACTGAGGGTCAGAAGTAAAAGTTAAAGTTGAACATCAACAATGTGAAAGGTTGGCAACGATCGTAGGACAAATAAGGGCAAGTGACTCATAAATGTGAAATATGGCCATTAAGCTTTAGACAAATCACTTACCTCAGTGTGTCTTACTGCTCTGAATAACAAAGCCAATATGTGATATTTTTGATATTTTGCATCCTACTAAGTAATCTTTTTTGCTTTATTTCAACAGAAAATGGCCAAAGTGAAAGCCATGCATAGTTCCAAGGAGTCAGGAATAAAAAGGGAGAAAGAGGTTTGTTTGATGTTAACAGTCTCATGATATAAAACTACAAAGTGGGGCAATATGTTTGTATAGGTGAAGTTGCTTGGAATTTCACGTCAGTGCAATATACACAATATATGAATATATGCTGCTTTAAAATGAATGTTATATTCTTTTGCAATGAACATGTTAATCTGACTGAGGGTGCGAACAATGTGATCCCTGCACACATTCAAGGTCCTTACTTTCCATAAAATACCACTTCCCCAACTTTTTCACACACCATCCTTTCATACGGTTTTGTCATGGACCTTGGACTAGGAGGGAATGAGTTGGCATAAATTAAAGAGTGGAAATTTTTTAGTTTTTTAGGTTCTTGGACAGGGCCTTTTTGAGTTGGGGGCTCTTCTGATCCTCAGTAGTGTCCTGGTCTGGGTGGGCTTGGGGGCTCTCTGAATCATAGATCTGTTTGAGGCTGAGGGTTTGTTGCTCCTTTGTTGTTTCTCGTTTGGCCTGGCGGAGCAGACGTTTCATGTTCTTCACCTTGTCCCTCAGGTGGCCGTTGGCTTTCTCCAGGGACCGCACTTTCTGAGAGAGAGTCCTCACCCGCTCCTCCTCCTCAAACAGAGCCTTCTGCACTGTGGAACATAACAACTGCAGAGAGAGAAAAGCAACTCAATTTGGAGGAAGTTAACATAAACATATGGCATGTGCAACATAATAAATTAATACATTTGGAATATCTGAAAAGACACTTGATGAAGAGTTACTCAGTGTTATTGTAAAGCAACACACATTTTTTTATTAATATATCAGTATGTGCTGAATTGTGATAATGTATTTTAAAAGTTTTGCAGAGAATCAGAAATCAGAATAACAGAGATAAAACTATATGTGCTTTAACAATGTTATAACTATACCCCCAAGTAATTATTGGTGATTTATCTAGAAATATGGTGGCACTGCAACGTGTGTTTGTTTTACTTTTGTCTCCCAGCCTCTTACTCAATCTTAAGTAAAGACTGTCATTACATGTGATATACTACTATAAGCATGAATGTGTGTGTGTGTGTGTGTGTGTGTGTGTGTGTGTGTGTATAAAACACTAAGTGCACCACTGCCAAGTTATCCGCTCTGTTGCAACTCACTGCTGCAGGAGGAACATTATCATTCACTTTTGTCATCTGGAAGAATTCCTACGGAAACTCATGCAGCACTGCTGTTTTGGTGAAATCATCTTTAGTTTTATGCCATCACTGCTCATACTAAATGTTCCTGTCAGATTTGATGCATTTTCTCAGCAATTATGATATAGCACCTGACAGATTGTCATGCCTGCTGTTTTTGATCGTCGGAGGAACCGCGCTTCCTTGGGATCAATCAAATGAAGGAATAATTCTGGAATGTTCTTTGGGCTGAAAACCAGTGCCAACAGCTCGTATGTCTTTCACTATGTTCCAGTGTTTGCATATGAGGTAGCCACAAGAGGACAATTTTTTTCTCCTTAGCTGTGTGAGTGCTTGTAGCCCGAAGAAAGAGCAGAGAAACCAGACATACAAAGCATATCATTTATCATTAAATATGTATATAAGGTTTTCTCTCAGTGGGAGAGTCTGAAGAAATGTAAAGTTATCTAAAGAGAGTGGTCATAATATGGCCTGTTCTTTTAGTAATTACTGAGAATGCAGCCAATGTGTATAAAGCAGAGACAATATATAGCTTTAGGTGGGGACTGACATAAATCTGAGGTAAGGAAAAGGGTTATACGATATTCCTACCTCTGTCACAGCAAGACTGCAATGTGAGGTGAGGAAAGTGCCTGAAACCCAACATGCCTGTGATAGACGATCCAAAGGCTTGGACCTTTCTTAGGTGAAAAATTAACTCCAGATGCTTTCGAATGCGGGTCTGTCTTCCTGAGTGTGGATTTCCTCTGCAGATCCTAATGCTTCCACATGGACCAGAGTGAAACATTGATGTAAATTCCCTGCCATCAGATAACCATTGCTGAGGGTTTTGAGGAAATGTTAAAAATGTGCTGCCGGCTGCCGTCCCACATCTCTGGTTAGTATATTACTTGCTGTAATATTAGCTGTGTATTTTTCCCATGTGCTCTCAGTTATATCCTAGGGACGTCTATAGAAGTGTGGAATGTTGTACTACAAAGGCCAAAGTTTAGGAGCAGGCATTTTCAAGTGGAGCACTCAAGTTAGCTAAAACATAGCCCATCCTCATTCTGTGGACCCAGTTGGGGGTTTCACACAAATACAGACACCTACAGCCATTCACAATGTCTGTCTACAATGTCTTTCCAGACTAAGCTCCTGTGTAGACAAATACTTGGGTAATTGCCCTTGAAAAAGTCTGGAGCAGAGACTGAGATGTGATCAGCCGGCTCTCACAGACATACAATAAAGACTGGCCTCTGAATGCCAGGCATCCTTTGTCAACGATAAGCTTTCCTGCTTTATCAACGTCACATGGAGATTCAAACCAGGAAACAGAAAAGGTAGAGTTACGTAAGATGGATGCAGCATGAAGACACCAGTAATCCGGGACTTAAGGACAATCACTTTCTGCCTGTCAGTTTGTTGTACTACATGTCTAAGATGATGCTTAAGGATTAGATCAGGCAATTAATCAGGAACTAACCATTATGAAGTTAAAAATATTGTAGTCCAAAGCTACAAAACTGTATCCACCAAATATTACCATGGATTAAGTATATCCCGTGGCAGATACGTGATGAATAACTTTAATAGTTCCTTCAGGGTCATTCATCATTTCTGAATCCAATCCAAAGTCCACAGAAACAAATACAAACATCAATTTTATAAAGTCTTGCCTTTTTTTGAGAGGCTGTGCACCGTGACCTAAGTGACATTTTCCCATCTCAAAGGAGCCATGTTTGAAACTTTTTGAGGGAAAACAGATGAGTGCTTGCGTCCCCCGAGCATTAAAGCCAAATTAAGCCGAACAAAGTTAACTGACAACTGTAATCTCAACAGTATGTGAGCAGTAATCACCATATGCTAAGCATGTGAGGATTCAATGTTTGTTAAAGAAAAGATGGCAGGTATTTACAATCTGTCTTTGTGTGATTACAGCATATAATAGAGTTGTGCTTTGGGGCCCCATGAGATCTAATTAATTTTGTGCTGACCAGCCATCCAGGCCAGGATGGTGTTACTCCTAAAACTGTGCTTCTTCCCATTACCAAATAATGAATGTGATGAAAACTAACATTTGTGCTGTGAGGAAATTTATTTCAGTAAGTAGCTCGTGAGACTTGTTGTGAGGTAAAACAGTGAAAAAACATGTGCTTGTTAAAAAAATGTTTTCCTGGTTGACAGACAGTTGATAGAACTGTTAAATCATGTGAGCTGAATAAATGCCATCATAATCTATGGGAAGGCCTGCTACTTTCATTTACAGCTGTTCTGGTGTGAATTTAGGTCAGGTCTACAAACACTGGTTGCTTAGTAACACCAGAAACAAATCTGTTCTTTTCCTGAGAGGAAGTCTGAACATAAGAATGATGTAAGACAGATATCTGGACTCCGGCAGTGCTGATAGCAGACTGGAGCTCTGTAATTACAATTACAGACCTGACCTAAGATGCTGTCATTAATGGAAATATGAACCACGTTTTTATTCTCTGTACCATGACAGATTTTGCCGTAATGAGTAGTCAGAAGATGATTGGAAACAGACAAAGGAAGACTGATCTAAGTCTCAAGGATTTTGCCAAAGCTTTAGATTCATTACAGTGGGCAAAGCAGGGGTGTGTGACTGGTACTGATTTATATACTGACACACACACACACACACACACACACACACACACTCTGAGATGAACTGTGGCTGACACCTGGCACCTGACCTCACAGTTGGTCTATGGTGTTCAGGTGCAAATGAGCGCCAGGCTTATTAATGTAAGAAATTTTGCAAACTGAGGTGCATATAAAAGTCTTCATGAACTATTAATTTGAAGCACTATTGACTACCCTTAAAGGAAAAATCCACCTACTTACTCTTACGCTGTTCTATACCATCTATCTATGATGTTCGGTGCATTCCAGGGGTTATTTTGTTTTAATTTCCTTTTCGGTCTACCCACTTTCCCTCAACCTGCCTTGCCTAATTCTAATTTGGATAGCGGTTTCCTACATTTCCAAAAACATCCCTCAGAGAATGTGCCTGAACGTACTGCATCCAACTATTGGTTACACCTGTGGGTGTGGAGAGCATAGCGATAGTGATAGCATAGTGAGAGTTTTTCAAGTTGAGAAGGTGATAGTCATCTGCTTTGCTTAATATGTGGCATGTCTTGTGGCTGCATTCCATTATGGTACATTGAGGATACTGTTGATGGACAAATTAGTATCTGTGCCTCTTTTATAATTGATAGTTCTGTGTGTAATTACAAACTATCTAGAAAAAAGCCCTTGCTCCTTGATTCTCAAAGGCTGACAGCAAAACCTGATGTGTACTATTATGTTTAAGACCAATGAAAATTGTTCTGCTGGAGATTTCTGTCATGCTGTCATATAATCTTCATTTGACCACTAATCCATGGGAATAAGAAAAATCCATCATCAAACAACAAAATGAACCAGCAAATTAACATAGTTAATTGCTTCAGGGTGGATTTTTCCTCTAAACACTGCTACTCTTTTGTCTGAGCAAACCACAAGAAATGTGTGTTTCCCCGTCATTAAGAGCATGTTTTTCTTGCACACTGCTCGTTAGTTTTCCTTTGGAAACCACTGGGTGTGATGCTGAATCCTTTATGTGGCACAAAACATAAGGCCAATGGTTCAACGTGCTCTTTTCCCCGAAAGCATGCGTAACCACCATGGATCTTGAGTAAATGAATCAATCTCTCTCTATTGAATGAGTCTGAATTCAAAAGAGGCTCAAACTTTTCATCACCAGTGGCTACCGATCTTGTGTTAGTGGCTCTGATGGGTTTGTTGCTGCCATGGCTACATACCCGACTGTCCTCCAGAGCCTCCCACTCTGGGGTATAGCTGTGGACCTGGGTTCCTGGTGTGCAGTTAGAAAACTGAAAGAGGCTGGCAAACATGCGATGGTTCTCTGGTGTGTCAGGGAAGATGGGATCCTGGAAGTTCACTCCATGAGGGATAATACTGTAGTTCTCATCCATCCTGCATGGGAGAAAAACAAGAGATGGTACTGAGTTGTGAACAAAGGCTCAAATCAATATGCAGCCAAACACCTATACATACCATGGACACACACACACACACACACACACACACACACACATACCACATTTGAGCAACAGGAAATTACACAAATCTTAATCTAAACCGAATCAAGAGGAAAATCCACTGAAATTGAAGCAATAGAGAGCCAAAGTCTCACATAATTGTCTAGGCTGTACGGTAGCATTTCTGCCATTCAGTGTGTAATCCAAAATCCCTATGGAAAATACGAATGGGATTTGCAAAAAAATACCAGAAATGAAGACTGTGCTATGCAGATGCTTACTACCTATGCTACGTTTTGTCCCATGGAATAAAATCCATCATCTAACATCACCTAACACTTTGTGAATTGTGCTCCTTCAGTTACTTTTTTTTAATCCCTATTGCTAGTGATATACTACTTGTTTGGGAAAGGGGACTACAACAATCAGCAATAGTTAGCTGTATATATGAACAATAATAACTGTGAAAACAGTTCAGAAGTTCTACATTGTGTGTGTAGTGCTTTTCTACGAGGGCTAACCAAAGTTGGCAGTGAGCAAAAACCACTGTCTTTTGCTGTCTTTAGGCGATCCACAAGATTGTGTTCAGAAAAATACAGGGTATCATTCAGTGTCCAATTATTTACTTAAAATAAATACATACATACATAAATACACACAATGTGTATAACAGAAACTTGAATTCCTATATCCAACATTACAATTACAAGAAAGCAATACTAAGCACCACACAGGTCAAAGCCACAGCGCTCCGACCGAAGACTGATTTGAAGAAATATTTCTGTGTTGAATGACCGTATGTTCACCTTTTGAGGAGCACACAGCACTAACTGTAAATTCAGGTGTATATGTTCTCTATATAGTCCCCCTATTCGAGAATGAAAACACATCCAGGAAGCTAATACATGTATGGATGTGTTACATGCATAACTCATATTAATATTGCATTCCCAGTGATCTGCACCTTTTCACTACAGCTGCCTAAATTTATTCAGTTCAAATCTAACTCACGTCATATTCATATTTAATTAATAACTATGCATGAGACCTGCACATTTTACCAGCTGCCTATGCTACTGAAGCCTTTAGGTTTTTCATTCAGAGTTTAAAAAAGGGTATGTGCAGATTAAAGCTCATATTGTCCTTTTCCTTTTGGCAGATAATGTATTGTTGCTGCTTTGTTAATGGGACCAGTATAAAGCTTGATTCTGGATATGACTTCTGCTCTTCACTGTGACTGTCGCTGTGACCCAACTCCCAGTATCTGCAAGCTGTGAAAGGTTCATGCCATTTTATTGCAGTTCATTGTTTGATATGTAAACCCTATAAATTTGCTGTAGACCTTGGCTAGGCTTTTTACAAATAAAGTTCTACAGCTGCTATTTTGTACAAAAATGCAGTAGTGTACATGTTTCATATGTTTCTACTTAATATGTTGTTGCATTGTAATTGTCAGCTGTGTATGTTTATACAACCCCCGTTTACTCTATTTTTATTTACATTCTGGGTTTTATATGTGTATCCTGTATCCTATTGCTATTTGCTGCTGCAGCAATACTTTTCCCTACAAGGATCATTATAGTTTCATCTTATCGCACTGTAACAGGGTTAGGGTTAGGGTTAGTTGGTGTTCATGTTGGTTTTCATGTGGGTCTAATAAATCTTGATCCAAGGTACAGGCAGTGAGACTGCTTTAGACTATAACTCACCTTGTCATTTATATTTAGACATAAGTATGAGAGAGAGTCTGTGTGTAGGTGGACAAATATTTGTGTTTGTGCATGTTTTTGCTGTATGTACAAGGTTGATCCTGCAATTTAGGGCACTAATTTAAACTTTAAGAAGGTGATCAGTTTAACATACCACAATTTGGAGGAAACTTTTGTGTGTGTGTATATTTGTATTGTCTGACAAATTTGCACATCATCAGCTAATTCATAACTGAATTTCATCATCTTTTTGGGAGAAATTTGTATCAAAACTCGTAATCATCAACCGAGCCAGGAGAAACGCCCCATATTTTCATCCATGGACACACAGAATTGGTTACAGATACTGGCCTATTTTTTTTATTCACATTCAAGCATTATGTGTATGAAGCAAAGCAGCGAGGTACAAGCCAGAGGATTTTCTCCGTATGGTTCACATCTTCTCCTGCTACGTGAAGTGTGTGAAAGAGGAAGTACTAAAGCAGCGTGTTTTCCATGCATCTGGAATCCATCTTGTGTCCCTTGAGGGACATCAAAAGTTTGATTATCCCTGTCCGTCAGAGACTGTGTGTGTGTGTGTGTGTGTGTGTGTGTGTGTGTGTGTGTGTGCATGTATGGTGTTGAGTGAGAGCAAGAAGATGACGTTTGTTTTGCTTCTACAAAGGGGTCAGAGGTAGAATGTAAGCACAGTGGCTTAGAGGTTAGCAGGAGTAATGGATCTTTGTATTTTACTTGACTGGACTCAAACACCACAATCACTGAAAAACAACTCACAAAATGAACACAAAAACAGTGAGAGGCACCCCTTCTTTGCACTGCACACATCTTCACCAACAAAGCTTGTAGATCACATGATGTTTTTAGAGTTTATCTACAAGCCAAATGTGGCCCATGCTGATACAAACACACCTCACCATGTTTCAGAAGTTTAACTCTGAATGACTCATGCACCATTTCTATGCCCCAAAACAAGGGCTGTTTCTGCTTACTCTCAGTATGCTCTGCAAACACAAATAATGTAAGAATTTCAACTGTCCTCAGTAGAAGACATTTCAGCTGACACCACTGTTTGGGTTTCGCAACGCTCTATTTTGACAATGAGGTTAACAATCTTGAAGCAGTGAGATGTGGGTTAAAAGTTTTTACAGGCGACCATATGGCACTGACAGACAGAACACTCAATCTGTCTCATTTAAAAGTCCTGCGGGAGATCCTGAGTTGTATTTTTCTCCATATTTAGCTCTGATTTGTCCTATCCTGGGAATTTATACTCATGTTTAATTGGGTAAGGTTATTAGGTTATTTTGGTCTGAGACAATGTTGTTGGGGCTTTTATTACAGGAAATGGAAGCGCACTGGAGACTACCATGAGAACTTTTGAGCATTGGCTGCTCATACCATGTCTGGGACCAAGTGCTGCAGAAAGGTCACAACACTGCGCCCTGGAAATACTAAACTAATTTTAAGGTTTTAAGCTTATGAATGAGAGTCTTGCATTAGCAAAAAGGAAACAGGACTTGCTGAGACCTGCAGTGTGTTCAGTCACAGTTCATGCAACCCTGTGGGCAGCTTTCAAGAAATCTGCCATCCACTTTTTATGTAACTTTGGATGAATGCATGTTAAACAAATAAAAAGACAATTAAACTATGCCTTAAAGTTGGTTATCATTAAACTAATTATACTTTCAGAAAAGCATTACAGCTGCAACAAGAAGGCACTCAGTAGAGCACAGACCAGTTATGTTATGCCACGCCCCCTTTCAGCAATTCTGTTGCCATTGGACACGCCCCCTTTGGCCAGTTAGTGGGGAAAGTTGGTCAGTGCCGCCTTGACCCATGACCAATCGTCCCACTGGGTTTTGTTACATTATGCAGATGCTTATTTGGAGACAGTGCTGTTGTCATAGGACATCCCTTCTTTGGCCAATCAGTGGAAAGTTGGTCAGTGCCACACTGACCCATGAGCAGCCTTCCCACTGTGTTGACTGATGTTACATGGATGTGTTACAGGCCTTTATATGCTAAGCCCCACCCATTGCCCCTTCCCCTACAGGTTGATTGGTCTAAAATGTAAATCACTTCTTTACTGGCCCAACCTTTCCACCAAATTTTGGGCAAATCTGTCCAATGCGTTTTGAGTTAACCTACTGACAGATGTATGGACAGAGGGAGAGATGGACTGACAGGAGTGATTACATAAGCCCCTGCCGGAGGATTCACCTCCTTCGCAGAAATCATAAGTAAGATTTTTACTGTCCTGTAGCAGAAAAAGACCATATCTGACCAATCTCTGAGGGTCTGACAGAGTTGTTGATCAAACCAATGATTCAATGATTACTTCACCAGGCACTGAGATTTCTGACAATGAAAAATGACTTTCTGGACCATAATCATACTGTTTTGGAGCCAAAACTGGAACAGAAAGTAGGCTCGATGTTTGTGTTGGCTCTCTGCTCTAATTAGCTAGATTATTTGTCTCTAATTTAAAAATTTGATTTAAGCCCCCCATAAGACGTGCCAAACACCTGTCAATGCTGTTGCAGTTCCTTGGTTACTCACAGAAGTTGCTAAAAGTTACTATGAATTTATATTAAAATTTTAAAAAATGTAAACTCTATTACACATAGGAAAAAGTAAACACTAATAAAAAATCATTGCATTTTTACTGCCCTGCACTGGTTCATTGGAGTAATCACCGGCTCCTAATTGGCTCCTAATATGTCTGCATTTAATGAGCGTCTGCTGTGAATAGCTTCAGGGAGTTTCTGATGGTGGTCGCCAAGCTGATCACAGCAATAATGTTCATATGTTTCTTCCATTACAGCAGGGGACACTAAGTAATCCCTACATGTTTAATTTATTATAAGTGGTTATATCATCTTAAGGCCTTTTACTTGTCATCCCACTTTCTCTCTCTTTCTCTCTCTGTCTGTGTGTGTGTGTGTGTGTGTGTGTGTGTGCTCGCGCGCACTAAACACAGTGATACCACTATTATTGTTGGCGCTGCATGGTGCAGACCCTCATGTGGGATAGCTGAATATTTTTGCTTGCAGAACACTCAGGAATGCCTTTGAAAAACTCTCTCTGAATATCTAACTGTTAATCTGTTTGAGAGGAAGAGGAGAATGTGAGAGAAACAGCAGTTAGACCTGTCGGCACATGTTCATTTCATCAAACAGTGAACTGGTATAATTCAGCAGTGCTGGGCAGACAAAAGGTGGTCCTACCAACTGATGGTGTCCTGCTAACACGCCTGAGTGCAAATTCTTTGTAGGTATACCTTCAAGCTGTGTCTGGCTCTGTAATTACACTGGTTGGAATGCATTAGAGGTTTCCTGTGTAACCGTATTGTTCCTGTCCAACACAAAGACAGATAAGTAACCTGCCATTTTTCGGAAATTCAAGTGGAAACATTTCTGTGTTATTAAATATACTCTAAACCTGACCCTAGAAAAATATGATGTCATATGAAGTGCACAAATACTAATGAAAAGAGACTAAGGATGGTGTAAAGCCCCTGCCTTTGGGAACAAACGTTTCTTTACTGGCTCATGATTGAATCCTCCCAGAGCCCTTCCCTCTCCTCATCACTGCTACTCTCTGTACAGGTCTACAGTGTTGCTGATTTTCTTTGTAAAGAGGACACTGGCACACAAAAGGTGACTTTTCTCAGTCCATGGATTTAGTAGTCTTCTCGTTGACATGTTGTATTTTCCCCCAAATCTGCTAGGCCAGCCAAAACCCCACATGACTACGAGAACAAATTACCAATCACTGCAACTCTGTAGAGGAGAGCCTGATGATTCACTGTTGCAGAGATTTCCAAAAGCGTACTTATCATTTAATTGACAGCACTACAAATAAGACTAAGAGAAGAA
Organism: Neoniphon sammara; assembly: GCA_900302535.1. Classification (NCBI taxonomy): domain Eukaryota; kingdom Metazoa; phylum Chordata; class Actinopteri; order Holocentriformes; family Holocentridae; genus Neoniphon; species Neoniphon sammara. The sequence continues at coordinate 7,121 of OMKZ01036339.1, read as the reverse complement.
ATGGTTAACATAAACTGTTAACTACACCACACTCAATTTAAAATGTTTGATCCTCATAAAGAGGCATTCATCTCAGTATGCACACTGCGCCATGATCTGAGTTGGCCCAAAGTCAGGAGGGACATACAGTATACTAACATAAATCCATGTTTCACTGAGACACTGGGAAGGAGACCAAAGGTTTTGCTTGTCATTCCTCCACTTCGCCCTTTCCCAAAACATTCAACTAAAACACACAAGTGTCAGGTCTCTTAAATCCTCATCTGAAGTGTCTTTCAAATCCATAAAGTGGAATATTATTTGACCAAAATGTTTATTTTAACTTAATCTACAACGCCCAGATGGATTGATTATGATAATAAACTGAATTAGTGTAATTATTTTAAGTGTGGTTTACAGTAACTCCTCACATCCTATTATTTGTCTGTGAAATAAACATTTAGCTTGAGCAATTAGGACATTAATCTTTACTAATTACAACATTTAAAGACGTCATGAAAAGCGGACAATAACAATTAATGTATTTATCTTGTATTATAATTAATTTGGCCAAAATGGTTTCAAGATTTGACTTTTGGTGGCAATACATTCCCTAAAAGGCAGGCAATAAACAAAGGCTTTGCTGGCTGAGTTTCATGCCTACATATTAGAACATGCTGATTCCTGATTCCCAAACACCCAGTGGAATTTCCCTGGTGTACTGAAGCTCATTCTCTTCTGTTTGACAATACTGATTTTCTATTGTATTTGCTATCATGTCTGGTCCGACAAACAGAAGCCTTTTCTAGCAATGAAATACTGCGTTTTGACGCACGGATGCAAGTGGGGCAACCAGTGTGAAATCATTTCGGGGCATCAATCACATGGGCATCTTTCGGTCATGCCTTAAACATGCACCAGGCTAATATTCACAAATATTCATACACTCAATTTACGATTTTATAAATCTTTATGGCATGACACAAGAAACATTTTCTGGAATATAACCTTTTGAAGGTTTCTTAAACTGGATCTAAAGTGATGATGTTCATCACTTTTTCATCACAACTACAGTACATCTCTTCTTGTAATGTCAAACTATGGGGGGTTAATAACGTTTTTCCATCTGACAAGAGTACTTAATCTTTGGATAAAGAATTAGGCTTAACCATTGGGGGTGATGGGGTGAGGGGGGGTCCCACCTTAGAAAGAAGTAGTAGGAGTTGTTCTCGATGACACTGTAGGAGAAACAGGGGAAATAGCCCAGGCCGGTGACATTAAACCTGGAGCCGGCGGGGACCTCCAGCATGCTGCCCCAAGCCTGGTCGCACAGCAACTCGATCTCGGCGGAAAACAGCAGGTCGGTGTCGTGCTGCCAGGGCAGGTAGTTATACACACTGTACGACTCCTTGTGCAATGCCAGCACCTTGGCAAAGACAATGATCTCCGCCAGCTCGGCACGACACGCTTCTGTCTGCGGTCTCCAGTCGTGGGGTAACTGGCACCCCTGGCCCCCATCAGGACCGGTCGCTACCAAGATCAACACCAAAATA
>OMKZ01036335.1:12179-44462 GCA_900302535.1 Neoniphon sammara | reverse complement strand
ATGTAGCGCCACTGCTCATATGGCAGACCGAAATAGAATAGTTTCATGTCTGTTTGGATGGCGGCCCAGCTGAAACTATGCTCCGCCGCTCGACTGACAGTGGGATGTGGGCTTTTTCTCCTCAAGAAAAATCTTAAGGCCAGTCACGTTAAGACTTTGAGCAGTCCTACTCCAGCAGGCTCCAGTGGTGGTTGTACCAGTTAAAGAGAGACGGAGACACAGCAAGACCAAGTGAGACAGGGAGGGAGAGAGAAGCAGAGGACAGAGATAGAGGAGTTTGTAGGGCAGAGGACAAGAACCACCAGCCACAACAATGAATCCCCCTGGGAACACTTAACCTTAAAGGCACTGACCTAGAGAGCGGGTAAGTCCAGCAAACACTCAGTCTAATCTCCACTTTCTGGAATAGTAGAAGGATGGTATGAGCACATTTTGAGGCTTTTGACTGACTTTTTAGATCATTTACGCTCAGTGGTGTAACTTCCAAACAAGATGCTAACAACTTCTAAAACGTATTAGGTAGCAGAGGACACCCCTGTCCATTTCCTCAAAAAAAACTTTGACAGCAGTTGTCTGCTTGGTTGGTCACCAGTTCAGTGACTGGGACACTCATCGCAAAGGAGTCCTCTCCCATTGGCAATGCTGTCATCACATTGGCAAAGTGCACGCCACGGGAAGCTCCCATATTTAAAGGACAACCATGGACGTGATATCAAAGCCGGCTTTTTCTCGTGAATGCTGAAGAATTTATCTCGCTTCCGTCCAATGGTCCACTGCTTTTATCATCACCAAAAAAGTGGAGTGACACAGTTTCTGTGTCAGTAGCGATCCGGAATTTCTGATTTAAAAGGGCAACGGTAGCAATGATATGGACAACTTAAAGGTTACATGAAGACCGCTGGAGAATCTTTTTCCGAATTTAAGTGATATTTGACTTTTCTTTTTTATACTTAACTATATTATTCTTTTAAAATATTGCAGATACATGAGAAAGAACCTTCAAAATGTCAAGTCATATCTGACGTATTTCCTTTTAAGGTCATACAGAGTTCAGCTAATCCCAATAGCAAGAGTGCCATGTCATTACAGGACTGAAGAGTAGCTGATTATAAGAAATGGGATTACAGTAATCTGATTACCAAAACGACCAATTAAATCAATTAAATGTTGCAGTTACTGACAAAAAAAACAGTAATCAAATGACAGATACTTCAAAAAGACTCATTGAAGGATTGCTTGGAAACATGTTTGAAAGGAAAAAGGCCTTTAGATTGGAAGATTATAGGACCACAAATAATCTCACCTAATATGCAGCTGATTTTGCAGATGATGAACACAAAATACTTAAATTGTCTTTATTAAATTGGAATAAATTATTTGTGTTGATTGTGTACATAAAAGGATCCAAAAGTTGCTAAAAGTTCTTATATTACATTACTGAGTGATTATATTCCAATGGATTACATTACTGATTACAATTTTAAGCATTGAATAGGTAATCATAGTCATGTAATACCTTTACAATTAAAGGAGAGCACCAGGAGCATTTCTCTGCATGATTATCTTTTGCACTCACTCTTTATAGTCTGATTGAAATATTTACTATCTAATTTCCCTTTTGTACTCTCCTGCATCACTGCCACCACCAACACTGCTGCCACTTGTGAGTGGCTGCCATCAAGGTCCATATTGATGCCTCTCGCTTTCAGATTTTTTATTTATTTATTTTTTTGTCCTTAGTCCTGTAGAGTTGAATGCCATAGGGGTTATGACTGATTGGAGTACACTGATCTGTTTTGTGTGGGAGATTGTTTGCTGTGGAAAATAACAAGGAATCTTAGATTACAGTGAGGCTGACTGTAATGACGAGGACACTCCTACCACATCTATTTCCCAAAGGCGTGTGTGTGTGTGTGTGTGTGTGTGTGAGATGTGGTGGTGGTGGAAGGTAGGAGTGTGTGTACATTTGTGTGTGTGTGTGTGTCTGCACAGTACGTGTCTACGAGAGGGGCAGACAGTCATTAAAAGAGACAGATGTGTCATTACATCGGAGCATTTGCATATGAACTGTGTGTGCATGTTTGCATCTGAAAGTTTGTGTGTTAAAGCATGCACTGAATGTATGTTTGCATGTGTGCGGGTGTAAACAATCCATGTAAATCTGGGTTCCTCTTTGCAACTCTGCAGACTTGGGGATATATCTGCAACATCTTGAGCTTTTGTTGTGCTCACAGCATTTCTGCTCACCTCAAATGAGTGTCTTGCTTGAGTTAAGTAAAACTGTGTGGCTTTTTTCTTTTTTTTCTGCACAACAGCACTGAGAGCTTAACATGTTGTTTTTTCCCATGGTGTAAGACATGAGCATGAGCCAGATTCAGGTCAGATCAGTCAGCCGGTCATCAGACACTTAGCTAATGAAACATTTTAGCAAACAGGCTAGGCTGCTATGTTGTGATACTGAATGACAAGGAACCTACCGAAGCACAACAGCAGAGTGGATCTGTTCTTCTTGCTGAATGCCATGGTTCTCCTGATTATTCCATCGCTGTAGAAACTTCAACTACAGCAACAGTTGATGCTGGCCAGGTGCTGTGGGACTGGACAGCACCTCTGCACCTGGGTTCACAGCTCCTTTGATTGCTAAAGGTTAATTATATTTCTTTTGATATTGACTTATGACAAAAGAGCACCACATTTCAGATGGGTTTTCACTGGTCTTTCAGTCACTACATGCAACCATGACCTTCCTACAAGCATCTGTTTAGCACCAGTGCCTAAAAACATATGCTGAGCTGACAGGGGCTAACTCCTGTGCCACACTTGCAGTTCTCCTCTCGTCTGCCTGGTGAACAGCTGGAGAGGGGCGTGGGTTCAGTTGAACCACACATGTAGGTGTGGCCCTGACTATGCTGTCACACTGTTTAATTAGGTTCTCTTCACGGGCGGGGTAATTCGGGGTTTCCGCTGTAAAAATCTCATCTCCCCTCAGTCACACCCCCGCACCCTTTGTCTTGAGCCATCAAGAGAGCGCCTCCATGGACCAGAACAGACTGATGAGCAGTGCCTATCATTGAGGGTGTGACTGAGTCTTGTGACCACAGCTAAAGTTGGAAACATGAAGCTTGACTTTGGCTCCTCGCATGCCTGGCTTAGCCGCAAGCATTGTGTGTCATTCCCATATACCCTGGTCATGGTGAGTCAGCTTTATGCCAAACATTGGGAGTTATTGAAGAGGGAATTATCTGAACCAATCCAGGAAATTTAATCCCATAATAATAGGCTAATTAACAATGAATATAGTAGTCGATAATGGGTTTACTAAGGGCCAGTGCCTACTTGGAGTTCAAACTGGCAAATGTCCATCATTCTGCATCAGTGATTTCCTTCTTTGGGGTGAGGTAGTTTCTTTCTTTGTCTGTTGCCATTTTTCCATTTCTCCTGTCTGTGTCTGTGTGGCCAAGCTGGAGTCAGGGCCAGGTCAAATTTAGATCCCCTCCCACTAGTCTGGCTTTCCCTAAAAGCAATTTTCTTACACAACTCAGGCTGCTCTCTGGGTATTTCATATCCTTACACTCACTCACTGATTTTATTTTTTATTTTTTAATAAACTTTCCTATATTTCAAATCTACCCGTAGCCCATCAACCAAACAATAATGAAACACCAACATGCAAGTGTCTTATTGGGGTATTAGGTTGCAATATCGGCAACCTAAAGGTTAAGGACAAGTGATCTTGTAACTGGAAAGTCGCCACTTTGATTCCCCTTTGATTCTAATGGAAAAATATGGGCACAAAAGATGAATTAAGAATATCTTTGGTTATCCCCCTTCAACACCTACCACTGCAAGACTGGCTGTACCAAGCAGGTCTCAGCTGGGACTGTGTGCAACTATATCAGCATGAAGTAGAACAGTGCTAAAAATTAATGCTAATTAAAGTAATTTTCAAGCAAATAATACTATAATAATATGTTAATATAATAACATCAAATACATTAATATGCACTAATAATAATATAATAATATCAGTCTTCATGGGGTAGTTCCATCATTGGGTAGTTGCTAGTGGGAGATACTCACATTTCTGATAACGCTTTTCTTCCAGATAAGTAGCATCTGACTCAGCACTGGATGTAAATACAGCATTTATGTTGGAAATGATACCTGTGAATGTTCAATCGCAGCAATTGCACTGTGTGTCTAAGTTCTTCACTTTTATACCAGGTTGAGATCAATGATGTGTCAAAATGTGTGAATTAGATCAGATCTATCTATGAAAAGAAATGTTTATGAAATGTTAAAGAAAAACAGAGGCATAATGATAGCCAAAAATGTGCAATTATTTGCATTAAATAGTGACTCCTGTTTACAGCTTTGATAAACTCTGAAAGGTAGATATAAATTTTCCCTCCTCACACTGTTCTCCTCGCAGCAGCAGCATATAAAACCGTTGTTTATAGCCATACCAAATTAAAAATGAGGAGACATAGGGTGGGTCTATGCAGGTTAGTGGCACAGAAATTAATCTCACTATGTGCATCTCAGGCAACTTTCCAGTTTGAAGAGAGATGGATGCCCTGAATGAAAGCTACACTACGTAGCTTATGTAAGACTACATCACATCTGCCTAGCTCATAAAATTGGGCGGCATTAGAGAAGAGTGCTCCAGCTTCCCTAATTTATTCATCGTTGATTCATTGTATTTGTGGAAATGAAATTCTGGTTTTGGATGTGGACAATTATTGGAAATCTCTGGCCACAAATTGACACTTACAGTAAGAGTGAAATACAAATTGTCTCCTAGACAACAAAGACAGAGCGCTCCATCCAGAGAAAGCTGGGCTCAGCAATGTTAGATGTTTATCTCCTCATTCCTCTCTCCTTTTGCTATCCCTGGGTATCACAGGTTGGCCAGGTTGGTAAACATGAGCGCGCCACGTGCACTTTACTGACATCCTATTACATAATTTGTATAGAAGTTCAAACAGTTTTTGGTCAGTTTACTCTTGGTGCCACTTCAAATAGCCAAAGTGTGACCTTCTTTAGTGTAGCTTTAAGTGAAACTGCAAGACACATAAACAAACTCTTTTTTTCAGCACCGCAGAGCTATTGACAGCAGAGATGCAAGCCAGGCCGTTCTGTGACAAATTTAGAAAATTCCAGGCTGCATCACTATAGCAACATTGGTGGCTCTGGCAGCTAGATCTGAGTTGTTGACCTTTAACCTCAAAGGGGGAGGGACAACATCATCCTCAGCATGGACCCAGCAGCATGTCTCTGACACTCATCAAAGACTTCGCTGGGATGACTTGCCATTGAAACCAGTTGCAATCTGGGTATGGAAATTCCGCTAGTTTGTTTAAACCTTTATTTATCCAGGGATTGATAATTATTGAGCACATATGATGTTTTTGCGTCACATTTCGCACTGCTGGTGCTCAAACCAGTTCCAGCAGTGTTTAGCTCCCCTGTCATATTTTTTAATTGATGCTGACCATGAAAATACGCAAGTCTCAATTTAATCTTTCTCACATCACAACATATGGATGCTGCACTTGCGTCATACTTACATCTCTGAAGCTGCGATGGTGAATGTTGACACATCACTGCGAGCTCGTGTCATGACTCAGTGGAGGCTCTCCTCAAAGTGGGGACTCAATTAAGAGAGTGCAGGTATAAATTTTTGCGTAGGTGGGCCCAATATGGCAGCCACTCTGGGGCCCAAGGCTGGAGGATAAATCAATATAAGACTGGCTGAATTAGAGCTTCAGCTTGGTGCTTCTCTCTGTCTTTGACCTCTTTTACTTTGGTCTCTCTCTCCTTTTCTAACCATTTCCGTGTTATAATTGGAGGAAAGCCACAACTTTATGGATGATAAATCCATTTGTCTGTTATTTTCTATGACTGCCATCAACTGTATTTGCTTTGTGGCCTTTGTTATCTCTCACTGGGGAGACTGCGAGAGGACATGAAGGCTTCTGTGCTTCTGCACTTTGTTTGCTGTGCAGATAGAAAGGTCATAACTCGCTCCTCCTGTGGAAAAGTGTTGATACAGCCGGGAGTACCTTAAGGAATCTTGAGGAGGTGCTGAATCTTCAATCTAGTGGTGTTATTTTCTGTTTGGGTAACCTCCGTGCCCTCTGTACTACTGTTAGCACACAGTTAGACTGTTTCGTACAGCAGTGATAGCAATCAGAAACACTTAAAGGAATTCTCCAACGTTTTGAGCAATATCCCCGGACTTACTTGACTGAGACAAGATGTTCAATACCATTGTCACGTCCGTACGTCCACTGTGTCAGCATTTCGTATTCGGTTAGCATAAAGACTTGAAATCTATGAGAGTCAACTAGTCTAGCTTCGTCAAAGTGAATTTGGAATTGGATTTTTTTCCAAATAAGTCGTTCTAGAAAAAGTTAGATGGTTGGAACTAGAACCTCTGAACATATGTTTTCATCGGTTATAGTTCCTAACTTCATAACTTCTCCTAAAATGACTCCTTTTGACTCCTAACCCTTTTTTGAAAAAAATTACAAGACGTGTATTTCAAATATACATGATACACTGTGTAAATAGGACAGCTACATAGTTGCTGTAAGGTTTATTTTTTCACTTTGATGGAGCTAGACTGACTCCCACAGTCTTCAAGTCTTTATGCTAAGCTAACATGAAATGCTAATCATCGGAACTGAAGCAGTGGATGTACAGAGGTGAAAATGGTATCAAACATCTTGTAAGTCGGAAAAAGGGGATATTACCCAAAACTTTGGAGTATTCCTTTAAAAATGTAATTCCAAAATGCTCCCCACCTTAATCCCAGTTCATTGCTCAAATTCCAAAACTATAACCTTTAAAGGGCTGATATTCTTTAAGGAGGGGTCTTATTTTGCCACAGTAGGTGTTACATTTTTGAACTGATGGGTAACTCGTTTTGGAATGACACTCTTCATTTATCCCAAAGAATATTCAGCATATATCAAATGAGACATGGCAGACCGAGCCCCAGACCTAATTACACAGAAAACTCTCACATGTGTTTACTTTGTATGCCCAAAGTGGAAAAAATAGCACAGAAATTGCTTTTGAAGTGCCATGTGTGTGCTCGGTTGGTCACATATGGAGGTTTTCTTGCATACCTTGTGATTTTGGCAGCCGATATTTACTTATCACATCGACCCCATGTGTGTCCCATTTACCTTGTGCCTTTGGTTCTGTGGTGGAATAACACTGGAAGGAAAACACCTCGAAAATTCCACCCTGCCCTGAAGTGGTGCCTGTGTTTCTTGGCTTAGATCTGGGCAGCGGACCTGTCCTCCACCCCTGCTCTATGACTCTTAAGCCCGTACACGCGGACCCAGCCCATTTCATTTACCCCCTCCTCCTAATGTCAAACAGCTGCAGAGTTGACTTGCAAAGAACTGCTGCTGTTACGCCCTCCTCTCCTCCCTTTTTGCCCTCTTTTCCTCAATCATTTTGCGTGTGGCCTCTAATGTCAGGTCAGCTCCACTGAAGAGCCTAAACGCAGCGTTCAGATCCAGTATCCATCCGGGGTATATTTATGGTCGGAGCATTGGCTATGAGGTCAGTAATTTACATTGTAGGTACCCGTGGGCGGGGATGAATAGACGGACAGCTGGCTATAAATTCTGCTTATGGATTGTGCTTGAGAACCATGTTTTGCAGTTGCCCGGCCTCGCTGACATGTAAGGCAGTAACTGGGCCAATGCCATTTCCAAGGCACTCCATCTAACTGAAGGAGCCCTGTGACATAAATGCCAGTGAGGTCATTCTCGCTGTGATTGACAGGAGAAGATCAGGGAGTGATGCTGAGGGTTGAAAGCTCCCACTGCTGTCAGGAATTTGCTTCAAAGAGCTGTTTAAGCTGCGTGCCTGTGGTCCCAGCTTGGAACATCATGAGTCCAGTTTCTCAAGAATTCTTGACTGACTTCAAACCTTTGGCTCCAATATTTAAGAGAATACTGGAAAAGCTCTGATCTCACTGAGGGCTTAGGTCTATCTTATAGGTATGGAGTATGAAAATGCTCCATTGCTGTTACATCCTGAGTGTTTCAGAGTCTGCAGGTCATTTATTTGCACATATAGAAGTGATAAAACAGAAATAGCATTGGAAAATTGTGCAGGTGTTAAAATACAATACTGTGGGATAATGGAAACAGCTAGGAAACCTAACCAAAAATTCCACTAAAAGTATAATTTTACATTTGAGAAGCTTAATAAAATGTGTCAGGTACTATAGACAGCTTCTGTTTCAATGAATGCACCTTTACGGACCTTTATTAAGAAAGCAGAAATGTCCTCCCTGGCTCCTCTGTCATTTTACTGTCTAACCTTGCAGTGCAGACTTTTGTTAAGCATTCAACTACAGTCTAACTAGCTTCACTGCACCACATTGGGGTTCAGTGCCTTGCTCAAAGGCTCCTTATTGGTAGCTGCTGAAGCAATGGGAAAGGACTATTCATTCACTGTCCCTGCCCAAATTTCCCTAAGCTGGCTGAACCAGCAGCCTTCTGATCTCAAGCCCATTGGATGTTGTGTTCAGGGAAGCTGGGCTCTCCTGTAATTCACACGCTCTTGTTTTCTTCCTTCTTCTGCCAACAAATGTTCTATGATCTTTTCACAGTCTAGTCTGACTCAGCTGATGTTTCATGGGGGAATAATGATTTCTACTTTTGTTTTTCGGAGCTGGCAGACGGTCAGCTCTGATTGGGTTTTCCCCCGTTTTCGTTGCCACGCCGACTGCATCCAATCACCCTGTGGATCTCATTTGGTTGTAGCAGGGGTTCATTATACACAACAATATCCATAAATTCTGTTGTTTTGGACACCACACTGGATTGCAGTTGACTTAGAAAATACAAACACTATCAGGATTCCCTCGACGACTTCATCCATGTTTTTTCTGTTACTGGCACTGCACTAAAACTAAATGAAAGCACAGGGACAGTTATATGACACTAGACAGAATCTGACTTAGCATAAACTAGCATTTAATGTCCTTGCATCCTGCCATGTATAAAGTGTGGGTTGCTGCAGGCTGATGACAGAGTACTTTGGGAGCAACATGTGTCAAGTTGCTCTGACTGATTATAGTGATATACCCTGCTTTTACCTGACCATGCTGTAAGCCTGTCTCCAATTATGTCAGCATGACTTCCTATTAGCCATGTGGTGTGTCTATGTGTGTGTGTGTGTGTGTGTGTGGTGCCTCTCTGCAAGCCTAGCCCATTCATTATTAAGCAGCTCCTGATGTTTTGCTGGCCGTCACTGCTCTGGTGTCAGGTACCACGTACGATCGCCTTCACTGGACCAAACACTGTGTCAGGATCCAGTTCCAGTCTCTTTAGTCTTACTGTTAACTCAGCTCCACTCCAGACCTTTTGTTAACACTGGATATTGGCTCTTCCCTTGCTTCTCTCTCCCTCTTTATTTGCCGTCGATGGAAGGGGGAATGTTAAAATGCATTTGGATATTTCTCTTGGCGTGACGCTTGGCTTCTTTCAGCCCTCAGGAGGTATGGTGCTGCTATCATCTGTTTTTTTTCCCCCATAGTCATGGAAAACGAGAATTATGGCGATTTTTATGGCTGACCATAAAATACCAAGATGACAGTGCGTTCACTTCAGCAGACTTGTGGTGAAGCAATATAGTTATTTATGAAGCTGAGTTTGATTTTTGGGGGGGAATATGGTGTCCTCGGTTTCTTATTGGAGGTTTTTAAAAGGGGTCTGGGGAGGTTTACTGTTGCCTTGAAGTGTAGCTGATATCAGCTGAAGTGGTCTGTCCATGTTTATTAGTGGGACGTTTAGCTGACCTCAGAGCACACTTGGCTTTACAGGCCTCTGTCTGCGTGCATGTGTGTGTGTGAGTGTGTGACATGACCCCATATGATCTCATCCCCACTTACATAAGGGACACAGGTTGCCTAGAGACCTCGTGAGGACAGGCAGAGCGTTTAACTTCCATATGATGATGTCTGAGGAAAGAATGCTGCGAGACCCAAATAGATTGCATGGTTTTTGGCCTTACAAGGAAGTCCTCTTATTTGGTCCAGTCTTTCCCTAACTGGAGTTATGAGTCTTCATCTTCCAAACTGGTGCATATGACAGCTCCAGAGGGCAATTATGGCATGTCAGAGAAAACCAAAATTGGCCTGATTTCAACCTAACTTTAAAACAGAGAGCTTTTACAGCTGGCACTTCTAAGAATATGTATGTGCCCATGTTGCTGCATTTAGAAATAGCATTATCCTGCATGCATGCACTGTAGGTGGAGTTGAGACTACACTCCTCCAGCTGATTATTTTCCCTGCTAATGTCTGAATAGCCATACAGCAAAATCTCTCCTTCGCCTATTGCAGCTTCAAAAAGTAAACCAACTTTGTCTTAGCAAACTCCAAAAGTAAAGAGAAACCGCACTCTTCAAAGTGCAGCACTCCTGCTTGAGTCTCGAGGCCACGTTGACGAGGCAGTGGAAATCCTGGCTAACAATGGATATGTACAGTGTGAGTGACAGAGGTAGAATGGAGGAAAAGTGTGACGGTTCAGCTGTCAGGGACACTGTAGATAAAGTGACGCTCTTCACATGTCAAGCAAGTTCATCTTCTCTGCAGAGGCTGGTGACACACAGCCACTGATTTCCCTCTTTCCCTCCTTCTCCATTATGGGTCATTTATGTCAGAGAGGCCCATATCCTTCTCAAACTGACATTATAATTCTTTCCTCAATACCTCCATCCCCATTTTCCTCCATTTTTTGACTTTCTCACATTTTCATCACATCAAGGTTTGAGTAGTAGAACTTCTTCACCCCTGTGCAAACCTCAGGATAACTTTTCCCCCTCTCATTCAGACTTTCAAACTCATCTTTTTTCTCTTTTCATTGCCCTAATATCTGATTTATACTTATTTCCGACACTCTTCTGGTGCCCTGATTCACTTAGGCTGCCAATCAGAAAGCTTTCTCACTCATGGCCCTTGTCACTGATTCTACATGCCGAATGGGCTGGTTGGCTGCGGATGAGAGCAAACAAGGGTTAGTTAACAGTTTGGGACAGACAATTAATAGTCTGGGATATACGACACTATGGCCACTAACGACGGCGAACAATAGGCCAATGAGGGTGAATGATCAGCCTAGTGTGATAGACACTCTAATTAAATGTAAGCTTTGTTGACAACTTAAAACAACTAGTTATTTAAGGCTGGGTCAAGCTTCAGCAAGTGCTGATTCGTGTTGGCCGAGGAATGGGAGGGAACTCAGAAAACTTTAATTGAATGCTGGGGTCCTACTATTTCTGGCTTTCCACAGCTATTGCTGCTTCATGTCCTAGCCTTCTGGTGCTGTCACATAACTCATTAGCTTAAAGGAATACTCCAATGTTTTTGGCAATATCCCCTTTTGCCAACTTACCCAGACTGAGACAAGATGTCCGATACCATGTTCACCTCTGTACGTCCAGTGGTTCAGTTTCAATGGGTAGCATTTCGTGTTAGCTTAGTATAAAGACTTGAAGTCTATGGGAGTTAGCTAGTGTAGCTCAGTCATTTGAAAACTTACAGCAACTACAAAGCCCTTTTTTTTAGAAGATAGGTGAAGATGGTAGGAACTATAACTGAACTATAACCGTTCAGCAGTTCCTACCATCTAACTTCTGAAATGTCCCTTGTTATTTTTTATTTTTATTTTTATTTTTTTAATTCCATTATGTGTATTTCAAATACACATGATACACTGTGTAAACAAGACAGCTTTGGAGGTTTATTTTTTCAGTTTGATGGAGCTAGGCTAATGACTCCTGTAGACTTTCTGCTAAGCTAACACAAAATGCTAACCATCAGAACTGAACCGGTGGACGTACAGAGGTGAAAATGGTATTGAACATCTTCTCTCAGTCTGGGTAAGTCAGCAAAAGGGGATATTGCCCAAAATGTTGGACTGCATTTTCATAGTAAATATTCAAATGCTAAAATAAGCGTAACAGCAACGTAACAGCCTAGTGGTTGGGCAGACTGCAACCAGACAGTCCCATATTCAGCCTTCTATGTCTGCCTAGCTGAAATGGCGTTGAGCAAAACACAGAATACTGCGCTCTGACTGACCCTGTACCCTGTACCCTAACCTCCCTGTAGATTATGGCAGGTAAAAACACATTTTTCTCATGTGGGTATTAAGAAAGTACTGTACTTTGTCTGAACCTTGTATCAGGCTTCCTCTTGCTGAAAACAACATCTTAATATTTAGCATTCTGAAAAGTCCATCTCTGTGGAGAGATGTTGATGTAACAGCTTGTTTGGACAAGCCTCTCACCTTTCACACACCTTTGCCCAGACTGCACCTCCAACATTTCAATTGCTTTCCTTCACTTCTTTATCATTCAGTCTCCCTCTCTCCCACTTCAGCAACTTTCAGAAATATAGGGAAACCACAAACCTTTTCCTCAAACAGCGAACAGCTCCCCTTCTTCCTCACCATCCTCCTACACACTTTTTCCTGACATCACGGCGTGTGTGTGAGTGAGATGGTGTGTGTCAGGCTCTCAAACCTGTGACGCTGCTGAAGCCCCTGTCAGCCTTACCCTGAGAGATGTCAAGCTGTTGACAATGTTTTTCTATCATTAGCCACATACCTATAGTGGCACTGCTGTGGAAATGGTCTTCTAGTGTTGTGTCTTTTTAAAGGTAAATTCCTCTTTGCATCTCCTCACAAATGTAAAAAGCATTTGTGATGCATCTCCACATTGAGTCAATTGAAAGTGGACCCTTTTGGTTTTCTATGGCATGCAATGGCTTTGTATGCAGCAGAAGCATAATGATAAGGTGAAAGTGGGGTGGACTCTGGGAGCTGTCAGTGTTTTCAGCAGTGGGTCCCATTCTCAGTTTGACTCTGGTGTCAGAAATGATGGAGGTGAACTTTGAAGGACGAATCATTTTGACAGACCACCAGAAAACAGACACGCAGGCAGAGGAAAAGCTAATAAAAGGTGGCACAGTTACTGTTTTAATACAAGGCCCAGTTTAAATGTCCTGGTGTGTGTAGTGACAGAAAGATCAGGTTGTAACAGAGGTTACAGTAGATTACACACACCTGCTGGATGTGGATGATCTTGAGAATTTCACAAACTGGAGTTAATGCACTGAACAATGATATCCAATTAATCATTAGATTAATATAAAAAGGAAGTTTAAAATTTTATATTTTTAAAATAATCTGTTGATGGTATCAGATTATTTTGCAAAGGCACTTGTTTCAAGAAATGAATTGATGCTAGCACAGTGATCTGCCTTATTCTGCCTCGTTTCAAGACACTGGTTACCAACTACATCAGAAACAAGTGGAATTATCTCACCCTAATGAGAAAAATGTTCTCTTGCTTATTTAAAAAAAATGACTTCAAGACTGAAGATGAGACTCCATGGACATCTTTTGCAATGCAATGTCTTTATAAAGAAATCATGCTGTTTTAATGTTATCATGGCATTATCATTCTTCTGTAAAGTAGGGTTAGAGTAAGGGTTCTGTTAATTTTTTCTTGATTAGAACTGAATTCATATGTTGTTGTGAATGTAAAGGTCTATTACCTGCTTCAGTTCTTCCTAGTTCTCAGTTTAAGCTTTGTTTTTGTGCTCACGTGAGGTGATGGCAGCCATGAGGTTTGGCTTGTTGGGTCAACAAAAGGTCATTCACATACCCAAACTCTCCAGGAAACTGTGCATGGGTAAAGTGAATGAGTAATGCTCAGTGCAGCAGCTACTTTCAATGTATCATAGAGGAAGGTGCTTGAAGTCACATGGACTCACAAGTACCTCCTTTATTGGACCTTTGGCGGGAGCCCAAAATGTTTTGTGGTTGTTTTCTGTCATTTGTTCAGATTTCATTCTCACTCACAACAAACAGCACATGAAACTGAATGTCAAAACAAATGTCATCCATCCATTTTCTATACCCACGTACTCTCTTTCAGTGTCACAGTGGGCTAGAGCATATCCCAGCATGCATTGGTGGAAGGCAGGGAAACACTTTTGATGGGTCACCAGTGCAAACAAATGCAAAACAAAGGTTAGAGTTTTGACTGTTTCTAATGAGCCTACAGACTAACCAGCTGCGGCAACAGGAGTTGGGAAGTTTCAGACATGACTAAGTTCTTGGTGATTATATTCACATTTGCAAATTGCAGAGCTTATACAGTCAAATGCAAATTTAAACCTGTTAGCATACTAAACGTAGTTATTTTAACCTTGTGTCAGCTTGACAAAACACAATCCAAACTTAAAATAAGTTGCCTGTGCCAATATTATCTGAGGAATGCACTGCATTTAGACTCACTGGAGATAATAGGCAAGAGGGCAGTTGTGTCTGGAGAGAACTTGGATGTTTTTCCGACATCTAAACGAGAATGAATGGGTAGAGCATGGCACCAACGCTGCCAAGATTAGAGGTTTGTTTTCCACTGGGGAAACCCATTGTAAGAACAAACTGAAGAATGTCTCTGTGTATATCTGTTGTAAGGCACCAGGGATGAAAACATCAATCAAATGGGATATGTTTGATGCTGTGCTTTTTGCTAACCATGGAGTCAGTTCTGAGAAAATGCATGCAAGCATGAAAAAGCAGCGTCGCTGTTTAACATACTGTACAACCTGGAGAAACTTGAGCAGCCCGATCACTGAACGCTCAAGCAGCTCCAAATGGAGCTAGCCATTTGCGTCAGGCATTATTATCTAAGCTGCCCTGTGTGGGACTCTCTTTCTGAGGACAAGGGCCCACATTGAGCCAACCCACTGTGTGTGGGATGGGAATGCCGGGCCCAGGGCTCTGCACAGGCTCCTTCCAGTTTGTTCCCACCCAGCCACCCATACAGTGCCCATCCTGGCCAGCCTTCCCCTCCACATGACAACTCTGTGGTGGGGACTGCAACCGCTGTCTCCTCCTGTGAACCCTGTCTCCAGCTCAATGAGAGGACATGAGAGACGCGGCACCGTCTTGTCGCCGATGCAGCACATCCGCTGCATTTAAAGGCCAAGGGACAGAGACGGCTTCTCTATAGTAGATTCACCCTTTGTGAATGTGATAATGCAAAATGAATGTCATCTTTGAGTTAAGATAATGGTATAAGGAACTTTTTGGAGACCGGGATGTTAAAGGTCTGGTATTTGGAGCTCATAGCCTGGCTTACACTCTCCTGAACTTCCATTATATAAATTCAAGCTGCTTTTTGGCCTCTCAAAATGGTGAGTGGGTTTGCTTATTTCTCCTGATTTCCTGAGTTCAATTTCTTCTGTTTTTCTCAAACAGAAATTCATTGCTTTTGGCACAACAATGAAACTAAACCGCTGGAGCGCAGTATTTTGTTTTCTGCAGACCAATTTTTGTATCCATTTGGCGGTTTTACCCAGAATCTGTGAGGGGCTTACTGTTTCACCACAAAACATTAAAAATTACTGGAAATGTATTTTTGCCCAGTGACTCTGCAGTTAGGGAGACCACAGACAATGAGGTCAGCAGACAATGAAATCTTTGTCTGGAACTGGTTACTGTATGCTACTCAAATAAAGACATTCGCTCATTCTACACTAGTGGTCTTTGTAATGGTAAAACGTAATGCTATAAGCATTCGAGCTGTACATATATTCTTGTATTTTTGCTCCTTGTATTGCATGCATTCAATGCAATTGGCCTTTCCCAGCGTATTCAAGCTGTTGTTATCCACTAGTGATCTTGAAGTGCAGGGGTTGGCGTGCTACCAGTGACAGACATTACATGAGACATCACTGGAAAACTGCAACTTAGCTTAAACACGCTTGAGAGCACACACACACACACACAGACAAGCAAAGCTCCTCCTTTCCACATATGCACACATAAAAAGAATAAATACAAGTGTAGCAGTAAATCTGGAATGCACACCCTAGTGATTTCCCTGCACACAAGCCACCGGGCGGTTGTTATTTTAGCCGGCATGTGACATGGGGCTCAGACAGAGGTGTCCTTTGTTTGGCTCACCTACGGCCGACGCGTTCTCCACGGCAACCAAACGGGAAACCCGCCGGGCCACTCAGGTTTCACCCCAGACATGAAAAGAAATGTCCAGCCCAGCAAGAAAATTAGTCAAAGTTGGCCATCTGCTCAGGAAGCCCATATTTCTGTGACACTTGCAGCCCTCAAACACTTGGCGATAAACTAAGCGTTGTGTCTGCAGTTTCTCTTTTCAGCATGTTACCGATAAACGCCAGGCAGGCAAACAGCGTTGACTGATGAACAGAGCTGTAGCACCATATCAGTTTGCTCCAGCAGCATGCATTAACTATTACAACATCTCTGCACCATAAGCACGGCAGTCTAGGGGAACGCTGTAAACTTTAACTCTGGCTAACAAAGCTGCACACACTTCTCCTTGATGCATCATTTTGCAGCGGCGGCCACTCACGGCACGGCGAGAGAGAGAGATCACTTTCAACGCAATGGCCCTTAACACGGCACTTAGCGGCACACTCTAAGTGCTCGGACTGAATTGCTTGATTGGACGCATTAGACACCTCATCTCAATTTGTATGGTAATACACAGGAGAGCGCCGTAACGAGCTGGATGCGCGTGTAATGCAATCTACTGGCCTTGTGTCCCGCGGCTGTGAACCTGCGCACAATTAAATGGCCAGTATATTTTATTGAGGCCTATTGTAATAATGTAATGGTGTGGTTGTATTAGCCATAATGCCCTGTAGGCTGTTCTATTCTATTCTATTCTATTCTAGTCTAGTCTATTCCCTTTTATGAATATTCCCACAGCTCATTTTGAATGGTCTAAACTAAACTCTTTAATTGATTTATTCTGTTATGAATAGATAGAGATGTGTAGATGTAGAGATAAGACATTTAAATAAATGTACAAAAAAAAATAAAAATAAAAAATATATATTTTGTTAATGAGTTAGTAAGTGGTCATGTCAGCGTAATATCTAGTTACAGCCTCTTAGTAACTGTAATCTTGACCCTAAACCCTCTCTGAATATATCGGAAATAATAATATATATAGGGAAAATTTATATGGGAATTAATTTCTTAGGGACTCAGGGAACATTAAGCTATTCTATTCTGTTCTGTTCTGTTCTGTTCTATTCTGTTCTGTTCTATTCTACTGCCATAACAATAATAATCTTGCCAAGTCTAATGGATGTGGGTTTTTTTTCCCAACATGAGGTGGTTGCTGACAGTCTTCCAGACTGCTGGGGTCCTGGCACAGCAGTAGTATCATTTCTGGTTCGCTATGATGCTTTTTCTGAAAATGGCCCTGGAGGAGCCATGCCAAGACTGCAGTTAAAGGAAAAAGCCCCTCCACCTCCCCTCTTCTCGCTTTCTGCTCCTATGTCTCTATCTCTCTATCTCTCTCTCGATCTATCTATCTGGGTGTCTAGGCATCCCTTGCTCACTCACTGACTCACTCACTCACCCCAATCCCCTCTTTTCACTCATCCACCCTCAAATAGTTCCCTCATCGCTCATGATTACATAACCCGGGCGTTTTCACAGCCATCCGAGCAACGATAAATCTGAATCAGTGACTCTGCTAATGCACTTCTTTTGCCTGATCCTCTCCGTCTTTGTTTCAAAACACCACAGAATGAAACTCAGGTTTGAAACACGTTTGAAACACTGCGGCACTAAAAAGCGGCCCCACGTGGGGTCGAGCGAGTGACGTCCAACACGCATCACACTTCCTCTCCTCTCAATTCCTTTATTGTGAGTTCCCCTGTTTACGTGTATTGATCGCATAACACTCTGTAAGCATTTAATAAAAAGCGGGGCACTGCGGCCAAAACCTGCTCTGTGACACTGGGCGGGTCCTTTCTGGATGTGTGTGTGTGTGTGTGTGTGTGTGTGTGTGAGTGAGTGAGAGAGAGAGGGAGAGAGAGAGATAGGGAGAGAGAGGGAGAGAGAGAGTCTCATTTTGTAACTACCTGCTAATTATACTCCCCAGTAAACATGAAATTTGTAACCATACCACTGCAGGATATCATTAACTAAAAGGATTAGAGTGTGGTTCAGGCAGGAGGGCGTCCGTAGCTTTGCCTGATTGAAAATGGACTAATCTAAATGGGATACATCAATAAAACGGCGGAATAAAGTTGCGGGCACTTAAGAGCGTCAGCCCCTTTCGCTCAGGCTCAAAGTAGGGAGAGAGTCACTGGCTGGCAGCCAGCCAATAAATTAGAAGATAAGAAATATTATTCCACTGGCACACCAGGGCCTGCAGCTATTTAAAACAGGGAGGTTTATTGATAATTGAATTACTTGGAGGGAAAAAAGACAAGACAAGAATAGAATGCTTGGAGGCGGATCAATAAGGAGATATTGTAGTGGATAACGCTGCGGTGGCAAGCAACACGGCCAGGATGTAGGGTGTGTGTGTGTGTGTGTGTGAGTGTGTTTGACAGTGTATGTGTGCACGTTCTATTCACTGTGTCTAAGTTGAATGTTCCTGTTTGTAATTGAGAATAGCAGCATTCAGGCTGAAGGGTTTGATTGCACTTGAGTCTGTTATTTTTCTTTTTTTTCCCTCCAGCATCTCACATTTGACAGCAAAATAAAGGAACAATGCCATCACTTTGATTTCTTGTTACCTTGATGATTACATTGTATGTGTGTGTGTGTGTGTGTGTGTGTGTGTGTTGTGTTTTAGGTGCTGTGCTGAAGTAGGATGGCCTCAGACAGAATGGCGACTCCTCCGAGCAGCTCCAGGCAGAGCAGCTCCCTCTCCTCATCTCCACTGAGGCAAGTAGCAGCTCACGGGCCCTGTGGCTCTGTAGGAGTTAAACCAGCCACACACACACTCAGGCACACACACACACACACACACACACACACATATAAATTCAGGAACACACACTCCTCAGGTGCCTGATTGCACTCACACACAGAAACGTGACGATCGTATTTCATCACTTTGTGTATTATGTTGTGTTATTGTGCTTGTGAGGAAAGTTGGTGACTGTATCAGAGATGGTGTAATACAGGAAGACTGCTCACTCTGGGGAAAGCACAATGCCCAGCTAAGATGACGTGAACCACTTTCAGCCAATTACAGCAAACCTCAACGTCACTGAAGTTTGTCATACTTTTTTTGTCAAAGCTAGCCTTGCCAGCGTACCGCCATCAACTAATCCTGACTGCTGCAAAACCTCACCACTGTCACTCATCTCATAAGTTATGCAATGACAATGACATGAGCAGAAAGGTAGACAATAGGCTATATGCACAGCTCCAATACTTCCTGTTTTATTTGTTCTTGTTTATTTCCACTGGAACAGGATTGGACTGAACTAATTAAACCAGGTGTGCTTGCTCGTTGTCGTTGGCTGCTGCAATCAAACACACCTGGTTTAATTAGTTCAGTCCAGTTATGTTCCACAGGAAATAAATGAGCATCTGAGCTTCAGGAAGTATTGGAGCTGTGCATATAGCCTATTTATTGTTTTAGCTAACCATGAGAATACAGAATACAGTTTGTTCAGGGGGCTAAGGCATCGCCTCCATTGACTTCCATTCAAACAGAAAAGCATTTGGTCTTCTTGTCAGGAAGACAGGAAGAAGGGGGCGTGGTTATGGGGGTTATGTGTTTTAGACCAAAGTTGAATGGCTTTGGTTATATTCATTCCATAATCCTAACCTAATTTAGACCTAATTCTTCTTTCCCCACATTGGCAGCCATATTCCCTAAATTCGCAAAGCATTCTGGGAAATTTTTTGCAAAGACGCTGAGATACAGTTCTTAATATGCAATTATCCTGCATAAACCATTACGTTTCTGTGAACTCCACTTCAGAACTATGGCATCCAAATAGCCACCCAGCCACACACACACACACACACACACACTCAAAAAACACCATGCTGATAATAATAGCCATGACAACAAGAAATAACCCTCCTGTTTCATCTGCAAATGGGGCCTCAAAAATGCAGCACACTTTGGCCCCTATCTGTAATAATAATAATACACTGTAATGGTGACAGTGCATGGCAGGCAGTGATGTCAGATTGCCTCTCATAGGGATCGAAAATGAGGTTTACAGTGGTGACGGGTGCTGGTAGTGTCATTAGTCAGACTGGGTGGTTTGCGAAGGGGATGAATGTATCATGGTTGATAACAGGATTACCCTGCAGTAGTGATGTGCGCGAGGTCTTATTTGGTTTTCAACAGCCCGTGCACTGGAAAACAGAGAGAAATGCACTCGAGCTCAAACACACCTGCACATGCAGCCCCTCACACAAACGTATTTATATTTACCAGATACGCTTAATCAGAACGACTTACAATGAGCTTTTGTTCAGTTTCATGAACAGGCAGATTGAGACAAACAGCAGCCAAAATAATGAATGTACATCTTTAATAGAGCTATTTCACCCTACTTTAGGGTGGGGCATTATCAGTCCTGTTATACTTTACCTCTTTGTTTGGATGCAACTTTGTATTGTATCATGAGGTTCAGCAGAATTCAAATTACAAGCGATCATTAATTCTGGTGACCCTTTTTGCCTTATCCACAAAATACAAATTTCACAGACCCAGCTTTGACCTATATGGGTTTTTTAAGGCTGATACCAGAATAGTTGGGTTAAAGCTGCAGATAGCTGTTATTTTTGCAATATTTTTGTGGTCTATATTTAAATTTGACCACGTTCATGTGAAAAACATAAAATAATTCAGTGTCCCACCCAGAATTTTCTACTTTGCAGGGTGAAAATGTCCCTGAAACAGCATCATGGGTCTCGAAAACTCTATTAAAACCCATGCAAATGAAATTCTTAGGTGAGGTTCATTGTTGGGTTTGATGAAAAATGATATCCTCATATCTACAGTATCAAGGAAACACTGATCTGCTGATATCCAATTTTTCGAAAACCCTATCTCTTCAAAACCGATGTATTGATCTGCCCCTCGCTCCTAGATCTGCAAAATCACAAACAGCCATTTGGAGTGCAAGGGCCGAAGCCATAGTGCCCTGGCAATACACATATAAACACACACATGCACACAAACACACACACACATGCACACAATCTGAAAATAGATTCCATCCACATCTGAACCCTTAATCATATCCATACTTGCACTGAAAAAATCCAAAGAAACGCAAAAACAAAAATCCTGCAGAATCTGTTGGACACATGTGCTCAAGATGCAAACAGCAAAGTGTGCACATACCAAACAATCAGAAACTCGAGCACACAAAAAGCCGCGCTCTGCCTCCACACTGTCCAGTAACCAATAATAGCTGACACTGAGCAGGAACCCTCAACAGGCCCTCCTCCACTGCAGAGCCATCATGTGAAGGGCCCTCACCGCAGCCCTGTGGCCTCGCCCTCCAAATGGCTTGTGTTACATACCCAGCATTCATGATTTGCATCTTTGCCGCTTTAATTGAGGGTTCACATGCTTCTTGTCTCATGTTTCCTTTGCTTTGGGCCAAATAAAATACGCTTGAGAATGCATTGCTCTCAATCTGAACATAAGCCGTTTTTCCTGATTCCTGAAAAAGCCTCATTTCAGAGATGCACTGACTTACATCGTTGTTGTGAAATGGGATGAGGACAGGTGTTGGTATTTCAGATTTTTATGAGCAAGACTTCTTCATCATCAAACAATCTGTCTGGGGTGTTTACAGAAAGAGTCGAGTGTATTTAGTCACTGTTTGTACATTTGAATCTATATGTTTTGACAGTTATGCGTTCACGAGCCATTACAGAGCATTAGGAGAGGACATGCAGTGTCCTTGAACAACAAGTCAATAATGCTGTCATGCCATGCACAGACACACAGAAGGAGTCACACATGCACAAACATGATCTCTCTCTCTCTCTCACACACACACACACACACACACACAAGCTGATGCAAACATAAAACATATTTGTGCAGCATATGACTCACACACAACCAGTAAATCAACTCTTGAAAGGGGCCAAGTGAGTGAATTGTATTAAAATAAATTGCAAACACAGATGGTATGCATACATGCACTCAGTTGACAAACATCTCCACAACACAACCACCGCTTCGCCCAATCTGCTTGTCGGGACAATCTGGGCCTCAGGTTACAGTCTGAGAGAGGCACGGTGCACAGCGAATCATTATACTGCAAACAGGTTAACTGAGCTTCCGCTCCTCTGTGTGTGTGTGTGTGTGTGTGTGTTTACATGTATGTGTGGGTGCACATATGCCTGGTTGCTTACATGGCAGCCCTGTTTATTGAGTACAGTATATGTAGGATTGGTGGGAAAGTTGCATATTTGTGGGTTTGCTTATGTAACGGAAAGAGTGTGAAACTGAGAAAAAGAGAGAGAGAGCCAACCATTGAGAAACAAGCAATGTGGTCAGAGACTAAGACTGTGAAAGACAGGGAAATACAGAAAAAGAGAACAAGAGTCACCAGTTGTTTCCATCCAAATTTGGTGCATATTTTAAATAAAGCGGCTGTAGAGTTTAACATAATCAAAGCTGGGCAGCCAAACAGTTCAGAAAGTGGAGAGATTTGATGACCTTCATGCACTGGGAAGAATGATAATGACAGGCCTCAACAGAGGGGAAGCACACACACACACACACACACACACACACACATACACAAAAGTCCCTGCTACGTCATCATTTCTTCGGATAAACTGTTTCCATCATCCAGCCTTTATCGCATTTTCTCTTTGCCAATACGCCAACTTATCTACCTCAGCAAGCATAAAAACTTGACTTTGAAGTTTAATAGTTTTTGCAAAAATCCAATGTTTCCATTCAGGTTTTATTATGTGCAAATTCGAAATAGGTGGATGGAAACCCCCCTAGAGAGAGATAAGAGAGAGAGAGAGAATGCTTATGCTGTTTTGCATGTCTGCCCATTAGCTTATGTCACAGCCCTATTTTCTGCCTGTTTCTTGAACTACGAGAGAACAAAAGACCCAAATCAGGGAGAAAAGAGAAGTAGCCAGAGAGCATAAGTCTGTGAGAGAGAGGCAGAAAGAGACAGTATATGAAGTTTTAGGTGAGGCTGTTCTTGGCTGCACGTTACAGTCTGTCTGAAACATCTGGGAGTCAGATGTCTGCCCCCGGTGCCAGGACCCCGCTGCAGCAGACAGAAGCCCCGATAGATCCCCTTACCATACACTGCCTCAGCAAGAGTGCAGACTCCACAAGGAGTGACCTTCGCCCAGAAAATCAAGGCGTGACTTGCACACTTAAAGTGCCATTAGCCATATGCTTTTACCATTATCTTAGCTCATCTCTCACTTTTCCACACAATGAGGCAAGCGCGTGACACAAGAAACCCTGACAGTTTCAATGAAGCCTCTGCATCAAAGGCTGTGTGGAGAAGAAGCTGTTTAAATTTATTCTTCTTTTTTGAACTGAGCATGAATATATTAGCATCCTATTTTGTCTGCCTGTGTATATCCCTCCCTATTTAATTCTTTGTGGGACAAGACTCTCCTTGTTTCCTCCTTCAGCCAAAACCAAAGCCACAGCGGCCTGCTCTTCAAAATCTCACAGCTCATTCTGCCCACATTTCCATTCATTCTGTCCCCTTGGACTGTGGTTCTGTTGTGGTATTTGAGAAATATTTCCATTTTTTCACATGTGATATCAGGCATGCATGAAAACCAGACAGTGGGTGAAGCACTGCGTCCTGCTTGTAGACTATCGTGCTGAATGACTTCCCCATCAGAAGAATGTGGAGAGAACACTCTGGACTGAATCTCTATCCCTTAGCGTTTCATTGCGGTCAGATCCAAAACAGAAAGTATTACATGAACCAACACATGTTGCTAGCTGTGCACTTCCAAACAAGCCGCGAGGCCTGACATTAATTTGAATGCAGCATATGTACAATTCCAGACTTTGTTTCGCCCTATTTGGTGAAGGTTTTTTATCCAAAACCCCTTACATTACCCTGGGTGCCTCAATTTGTAAGATGGATGGCCTCAGAGAGAAACAAAACCATTGAGCTTGGCTGTGGAAACGCAGCATTCAACCCACTGAGCCAGTACATTCCCTTCACCATGAAACACAGGAGCACAAACTGGATGCGCCTTCCTCAAGAACTGCTTCACATGAAAAGGTTAGCTAACAGTAAGTAAGTAAAAAAAACTTCAGTCATGGTCAGGGTCAGGTTTAGGCAACTTAAACCAACTAAAACAATTGGTTAATATTAAAGGAATACTCCAAAGTTTTGGGCAATATCCCCTTTTTCCCAACTTACCCAGACTGAGAGAAGATGTTCGATACCATTTTCACCTCTGTACGTGGTTTTGGTTCCGATGGTTAGCATTTCGTGTTAGCTTAACATAAAGATTTGAAGTCTACAAGAGTC
Organism: Neoniphon sammara; assembly: GCA_900302535.1. Classification (NCBI taxonomy): domain Eukaryota; kingdom Metazoa; phylum Chordata; class Actinopteri; order Holocentriformes; family Holocentridae; genus Neoniphon; species Neoniphon sammara. The sequence continues at coordinate 20,092 of OMKZ01036335.1, read as the reverse complement.
AGCTAGTCTAACTCTGTCTCTCAACATTCAGCAGTTATAGTTCCTAACATCTATAGCTCCGACCATCTAACTTCTCCTAAAACGACTCTCATTTATTAAAAAAACATTCCAAGATGTGTATTTCAAATACACATGAAACACTGTGTAAATAAGACAGCTTCAGAGTTTCTGCAAGGTTTATGTGTTCACTTTGACGGAGCTAGGCTAATGACTCCTGTAGACTACAAGTCTTTTTGCTAAGCTAACACGAAATGCTAACCATCGGAACCAAACCAGTGGATGTACAGAGGTGAAAATGGTATCAAACATCTTCTCTCAGTCTGGGTAAGTTGGCAAAAAGGGATATTGCCCAAAACGTTTGGAGTATTCCTTTAAGGTAAGATTTGTTTATTCGAGAAAACTTTCACTGAAAACTAATCTTCACTTATGGTAGGGAATGTCTCAGCATGAGTTGAGAATTGAGCCTGATTTGTTGGAGCTGAAAGTTAATCTATCTCCTGTTGCCCTTCCTCCTGACCTCTACACCCTTCCTAACCCTTGTCACTTTCCACTGCACTATTTCAACATTACACTGCTTTCTGTTTCTAGTCACGTCTCGTCCACATAACTCTTTGAGGCGAGGAATTGTATCTCTTTCCCTTTTCACACACTGAGCATGTTAGGTGAAATCTGTGACTTTCCACAGTGTTGCTCCATGGTGGCAAACTACAGCAAAGATGGGGATGTGACAATAGGTTCACAGCAACTTAGCTGCATGCTGCTAGCACTGTGTATTTCACTCAGCTTGTCCAAAGATTATGTTATGTATAGTGCTAGCTAATCTATTTGTGTCTGTGTGTATTTGAAATAGCAACTGGGCTTATGTAGTTGATCCATCAGTTTACAGGTTTACAGTGTTACGGCTGTGTTTTAAACAGACTTTATTGACACTGTCAACCGGGACAAGTGAGGCCTGACAAGCCCATTGATACTTTTGACATTTCTCAATAGCCGAGTATGGAGAGACTTTCCCACCACAGCAAATGTGTCTGTTTTAGTTTTACCATACTCCGCCATACACATGGATATCATTATGATATATTATTTAAAGCACATTACAGACTTCAGCTTTAAGACATCTTGTTCATTTCACAAAAATCTTGAGACCAGACTTATGGAGGTCATCATATTTCACTTCAAAATATCAGTGGATTCTTTTTGTAAATAGCAGCAAGGAGGTATAATGTGAAGGGACATGAACCCATCATCCAGAGGTCCCAGGTTCAACCCCCTTTGTCAGCAAACATCTGCCCTGCTGTAAAGTAACTGTGAGCTAAACACTGAACCCTACCAGCCCCAGGAGGACTTGTTTTATAGCTGACGCCACACCTCTGACCTCCCTGTGGAGATGGGCAAGAGAAAAGATTTTTTTTTTCCTAAAAGGGAGTAAAAAGAAGTAACGCTATTTCAGTCCACCAAACAATATTTGTCCAACTTTTCAGTTGATGCAATGAGAATCATAAACTTGGTAATGGTAATAATAAAACTGAACATTTGGTGAGTGTTGTCGAACAATTGAACATTTTACAATTACTGTTTGTGAAAAGAAAACAAATACGTTTGATTTTTAGCAGTTTATACTAATGCAAAGGCCTGCAGGTGAACTTTTGATGTAGGCTATTTTCACATTTTTCCTGTAGAAATCACAAAGATTTCTCATATAAAAGAGGACTTTTTAAAGCACGAGGTATCGGTATTGGATATACTGGCCCTGGTATTAGTTGGTGTTGGATCGACAAGGAAATCAGTGGAATTGCCCAGCTCTAATTCATGGTCTGTGCTTTGCTGTTCATGGCATCTGAATCACTTGAAGCCTCTAGCGATGTGAGGAACAGTCCTCGTTGTGGCCAACCACCCCTGAAGAGCAAATTAGTTCCTGCTGTCCGATAACTTTGCCATACTTGAGTAACAACAGGTGCTCCACTTAGCACCCTGGGGTTTAAAATCTGTCCGTTCACACCGCGCTACAGGCTGATATTCCAAAGCCTGGGTAAACATCAGACTGTCACTGAGATTGAAAGTTGAGTTGCATTTCCATTTCTTTTCATAATCTTATTTTCGTTAGCCTATCTTCTGTGGTGCAGCTGAGGGCTCCACAGAGGGTGCACGCTGAGAAATGAATGCTAACAGCTTGCTGAATCTTTCATGCAGATTTGGAAACTGTTTTCAGTCTCAAACAAAATGACTCACATCCTGTGATGAAGAATTCCTTCAGCCATACTGTATGTAGGGTACAGCACGCGTGTTTTTATCCTTTTCATCTATACTTTAGTATTGTTTTTTTTTCCTCTCTCACCCAGGGATGGTTTCCCTTGCACTTGAATGGCTGTCAGCAGAGGTGACTCCCTCTTTAAAGTGCCAGAATGCAGCTGAGTGAAACTTTTGAAAACGTCATGAAAGGAACTGCTTTCTAAGAGATGATTTGTAGAGGTTTGAGTGGCATACCATTTTCGAATCTTAAAGTGTTTTTTTTTTTTTTTAGAATACTGCTCTATTGAGAAACTTAGAATGGAAGCTGTTTTTCACCTGAATGTATGGAAGATTTTTGAATTATTGATACTGCTCTGATGTGCCACTGCTTTGCCAGCAGTATGTATGGTATTCCGTTTTACACACCCTGATATTGCTGAATACATCTGCTACAAAACAGCATGGATTATTTTCCTCCCATTAACAATGACATTCATCCTAGAAGTATTTCATGGTCATCTGTATTTTACAGTGCAACAGCTATTTTGTTAATGCATTTTTGTCCTAAAATCCTTTTTTCTTTTAAAGGAAAGAAAAGAGAAAATTGAAAGTTTGCTCACTGGCCAAGAGAAAAGGGCCATAGTTCCTGTGTAATCTGACTTCATAATGTAGTGAATATAATGACGTGTAATGAGATAATTTATTCATTTATATAGTATTACATAGTATTAGCCAACAGAAAAGGGCTGTAGTTCCTATGTAACCTGGCTTCATAATGTAGTGAATGTGATGAAGTGTAATGAAATCATTTATTCATTTATATACTTTACAGGTTGTAATTTGAATGTGTTGAATTGTGTTCCACTATAATCACCATCGACAATTACTAGCAGCCATTATTCTTAACCATTACTAAAGATCTAAGAGTTATTTTTTATTATCTGTAGTCAATGTACTGTATATGTGTTTATATACACTTAGACACAACAGATGTATAAGGCAAGGCTTGGAGTTTGAATGTGAATCTATGGCCATAAATGTGTACGATGATCAGAGAATAATGGCAGATTACAGAGCCTGCTAATGGGACCCAAAATAAATGGCTGCTTGTATAGGCTCTATAATTTCTCCCTCCTTCCACTTAAGATATAATTGATCCCCATGTGCAAAGTCCTTAGCATAGCTTCCGAAAAATAATGGGAAACATTGTGCTGTGAAAGAATAAATCAATGTTTCACCTCCTGATCATAAATTCAGAACGTGTGCCCAGAGTTAAGTCACGAAACTAATGAGGCCATTGGAAAGTCACAACTAGAAATTATTTTCAAATGACTTTTAGTAGTTTATTTTCATGTTTTTTTCTTAACGGCGTTGACTACGACAGTTTAACATAGAGTGTCATAAAATAAATACAGTTCATTCTCTTCACTGTTGTAAAACTCATGATCATTATGTTATCTGTCACCATAGTAGGGGATTCAACCGACATTATTATAGTTGTTATTATTACAGAAATGGTTCCTCTAATTTATTACATCCTTATGATCAGCCAATCAGATTTCTGTGCTTCCTTGCTTTTTTACTGATGTGATGTCATTTCAACAGTTCGGCCTGTTACACTTTCTCAGCTCAGTTCAGGAGTCTTTTCATCCTTTGTTACTCAATTCAATTCAGTTCAACCGAGTTCAGTTCGGTCCAGTTGAATCCACTTCCATTCAGTTCAATTCAGTCGAGATCAACTTGAGGTCATTTCAGGTCAATTCAGTTCATTACAATTCACTTCAATGCAATGATGCTTCACTGGCATGACAACCAAAAACTGTTTCAGTGCAGAGCAATCATATCAAAACAATACAGAGAAACATTTAGGCTTCTACTTTTGGTACAACAAAATATAATGGATTAGCTGTTTGCAGGGCCAATTTTTGATAAACAAGGATAGTTCCTATTAAGTTGTACCAACTCTTGTCACTCAGGCTGCAGCATACTGACAGTCACCAGTGGATGAGAATGCTTCATCTCCACAGCATCCACGTCTGGGATAATAGGCCTGCTGTCGCCTGACCCTTCCCTGGCCCTGCATGTAAATATTTGTCATTCCCTGCGAGCTGGAGTGGACCGCTTCCCCTCCTTTGGAAAACAAACCTATTATTATCATCCTTTTTTCCCAGCGGCAAGGCGATCGTTTGGTGGTTGTTTGGTGTGTAAATCTAGATGGGATTCACCCTTGTGTGATGCTGTTATATAACTATGGAAAATGGTTTGAAATGGCCACATTTGGTCTGACGTGCTGTAGAATTCTATGTATTATAGCAGATTTTTGCCCTGGAAACACTGACCGAATTGGCTGTTTGAACATTCATGAAGCCTCAGATTGTGACAAAACCACTTCAGCGCTGTTTATTGTAAATACATGATGGCTAATATACTTAATAATTTTGCTTGAGAAGTCCGCAATAACCAAATCTGGACATTTTCTCTCTTTCTGAGTTGTTTGATTTTACCTTCTCCACAAATACCCACATGCTCACTGGATAAAATGCTACAGGAATGCTTGACAGTGTGAATCATAGAAATTATTCCAAATAAGGTTCTGTAACACTTTCTATGTCTTTGTCACCCATGACAGTTAATTATGATCAAGCTTTATGGGGTTATTTTTATGCAGTTTGAGTAAGTGTAGCGTTCACCACCATGTGATTCACCTCTAATAAACATTTTGATAGTTGGAGTGGTTTGTAAGAGGTGTTCTGTACTTGTGGAAAAACCTCCATCACCAGAAAAAGGTCTTAATACCAAAACAAATGTTTTATGTGCAAGTATGAGTATAAGGAAGCTATTCACATGTGCTGCAGACTACCATATTGTTGAAAGCTTCTACATTTAGGGAAAATTGTTCCTTGTCAAAATTGCTATTCCTATCCAAGGTCATGGGTGGGGGCTGGAGCCTATCCCAGCATGCATTGGGAAGAAGGCAGGCAAACTCCACAAAGAAAGGACTAGGGCTAAAATTTGTACCCAGGACCTTCTTGCTGTGAGGTGACCGTGCTAAATACTGCACCAATTTACGTTGGAACATAACTGTCATCCATATTTAGAAGTCGTGATGGACATAAGAGGGAGCCGATGTGCCCCAGTTGGCAAAACAAACCTCAGATTTGTGATTATTATACCATCTATCACTGAAGTTCATTTATAGTCGAGATGTCCAACTAATAACATTCTCTTCCCATTTCAAAACAAGGTGGGTTGCCAGATAGATGTTGGTGAGCACCATTGCTCTGCAACCCACAGACCTGTGTGCGTGTGTGCTAATACAGAGAATGTGCTAACAGAGAAAAACATGAATGTCTACTGCACATAGTTTAATTTGATTAACCAAAATTTCACTTGTCAGTTTAATGTGCATTTTTTTGTATTTTGCATTTTTTCTATTTATTTCTATTATTTTATTCTAATTATTTTTATTATAAGAAAGGTGTAACAACAACAACAACAATACTATTATTATTATTATCATTATTGTTATTATTATTAATGAATTTATTTATTTATTTAAATCCCACGACAGCTTTGCAAATCTTCTTCATCCTTTGATAAAGTGACCTTTGCTGACCTTATAAAACCCCACCCGGATCCTCTTTATTAACTTCATGTAAACAGATGCCCTCGATTTCATTTGATAGTGATTGGATATAATTGACGCTATGGCTTTTTATTGATGCAGGCCTGTTTAACTAGCTCTGGCAAAAGAGTGAAACCCAGTATGTGCCCTGAGGAAAGCTGAATGTTACATAATTATGTTGACCATTGCGTGTCAATGACAGAAAATTTGCACATCTCAATGGCCTCTGCCCTTCCACCCTGTATTAGCCTTTGGGAGCTGTTTACTGATTTGAGATAGATTCAATAGGATCTTTGTTTGAAGCGTACATACAATCACAATGCCTCGCCTAGACAAGACCCACCAGTATTCAGTGCAATATCCCACTGTCTCCACTGAGCTGGCATTTCTCAGAGATTACAGACAATACCCAGTGAGCCAAGAGGAAAATATAGGTTCATTAGTGACCTTATCCCATGTGTTTACTTAAAGCATGGGAGGGTGTTGTAGCTATCGACCCATTCTCTTTCATGAGGCTTTGACTCATTGCGCGGAAGACTCTGGATTGCCCCCTTAAGCCTGCGTTCATTAGGGTCAATGGTGGGTAAGATTGAAGTGGGGAGGAGTGTTTGCTCAGTTCGACCCGGTGCTAATGCCGTCTCTGCGCTGAGGGGAAATGATAGGTTTAACTAACTAGTGTGGACACCTGGAGTTATTGGTGGATAACTGACCTCACACCCACAACATTGATTTTAGGAATATCGTGGTGTTACAAGCTTGAGCGCTGCTGTTTGCTGCTGCTGCAATGACCATTGACACTTGAGCATTGCATTATTAATGGGATTTTACTCTAGAGGCAGTGTGTCGGTTTTATTTGCATGGCTGTATATGTCTTTACATATGCTATGATGATTTGTGGTTTGTCATGTCATGAAAATTGCAAATTCTCATAGCTGCACAAGCCAGAAACACAGTTCACGTTTAATGAATTTACTATTTCAAATTTCATTTTGAAGCATCAGTGAGTTTTATTTGATTTTGGTCCCACTGAGATCAAGGATTTTGTTCTCCACATATCTGGTAAATGTTGCATTGTATAGTTAATTACAGAGACAATAATGATATAGTCTTTATAATATATATTTATATGTTTAAATTAGGAAATAGAAAATCGATTAAAGATAAAAGAAAAAGAAGACAGGAAGAAACAGAGGGAAGGAGGGAGAGAGCTGTGAGGCAATGAGAAAGCTGTGGTGGCTCAGTCATAAACAGCCAACTTTTAAAGTATTGACTATTTGTAACAACCACTCTAAATTTATGAGTAACCACACCGTAATTTTCTACTTATTCAGCAGGCTATTTGATCCAGAGGGGTTAGAGATCATGAAAGCTTTCTTACATATTTCTGTCCAAGCTTTAGTCAGCAGGACAGTCAGAGCAAATGACTCCTGGGACCTCAGAGGATACTGGCCACCACACTTCTGAGTAATACTGAGTAAATTTATTGCACGCGTATGGCTTGTGCAGGGAACTGGTTTTCTCAAATGTACTTCAATAATAGAAAGACAATTTGGAAACAAAACATACAATACATCATGATTTCCTCTCAGCAAATTAATTCAGAAGCAGGAAAATGTATCCTAAATGATAGTGATATAAATGAAGCCTTCCTGTGAAGTGTTATCTAAAGAGGATATAGGACGTATATAGGAATATGTACAATATATTATATGTAATTTATACATATGGGCAAATTAGAGTCTGTAGATCACCTGACTTACATATCTATGGACAGTGGAATGAAAATGGAGTGGGACCCAGATCCTTATTGACTTGATTCACAAGTGTTAACGACTGAATCATTGCAACATCCCCTCCTCTGCAAAGTAGCTCTGATTCTGATTTTGCCATCTTCTGTGTGCTCACTCTTTCACCTACAGCAGCCGGATGCAGTCACTCCAGGTGGACTCGGTCCAACGTTGGATGGAGGACCTCCGCCACATGACAGAGGTGGAGTGTATGTGCGTTCTTCAGGCAAAGCCAATTGGGGTGGAGGAGGACGCCCAGCAGGGAGAGCTTA